>VRLP01003841.1:0-57598 GCA_009660295.1 Lophius piscatorius | reverse complement strand
CCCACAGCACAGAAACAGCTCTGCTTAGAGTCACAAATGACCTACGGATGGCAGCAGATGCTGGTTCACCTTCCCTCCTGATTCTCCTTGATTTGTCTGCTGCTTTCGACACAGTTGACCACGGAATACTCCTACACCGCCTACATCACACCACTGGACTCACTGCCACCGCCCTAAACTGGTTTCAATCCTACTTCACCGACAGAACAGAATACGTTTCCCTTGGAAGTTCAAGGTCCCGGACACACACCGTCACCTGTGGGGTCCCCCAGGGATCAGTCCTTGGCCCCATTCTCTTCATACTGTACATGCTCCCCCTTGGCCGTGTCATCAGTCGATATGGACTCTCATTCCATTGCTACACTGATGACACGCAAATCTACATAAAAACTGAAACATGTTCCTCTGCAGCTTCTCCATCCTCATCGTCATCCTCATCTCCCCTGTCAACTCTCCACGCTTGTCTGGAGGAGATAAAGGTGTGGATGAAAACAACTTTCTCCAATTGAACAGCTCCAAAACCGAAGCAATTTTAATTGGCACCCGACATCAGACCCAGTCTCCCGCCATAACCAGTATTACCTTCTCTGGTCAAGACATTCCCCTCTCTTCATCAACATGGTGTATCGGGTCTCTGTTCTGCTGCCCCTCGTCTGTGGAATGCCCTCCCTGACCATCTGAGGGCTCCACAGACGACTGAGACATTTAAAAAGGACTTAAAACTTTTTTCTTTAGCAGAACCTCTAACTTTTAATTAACATTGATGCTTTTTGGTCATATCTTTATATTTATATATAATTATTATTATATTTTTTATTGATGCTTTTATCTGCTTTTACCTTGTACCACTTTGAGATTTGATCCAAATGTAAAGTGCGTTATAAATTAAATGTTTTATTATTATTATTATTATTATTATCTGGCCTTGGAACGCCATGGGATCCTCCAGGATGAGCTGGAGAGTGTTGCTGAAGTAATGGACATCTGGAATGCCCTTCTTTGACTAGGGCCACTGCGACCCAACCTCGGATAAGTGGAAGAAAATGGATGGATGGATATTCATTAGTATACATTTGTATATACATTAGTATACAACTTCTTTTTTATTATTATCTATGTTATATGTTTCTACACTTTTGTAAATTTGTATTGTTATTTAATTTTTTATGTGGACTTCATTAAGTGGTTTTTAATTTTGTTTGAGGTTGCAATATTTGAGTCAGCCTTTTTAAAAATTATTTCCTGTCTTTTTTTTTGTCACTTTTATAGTCGGCTGTTTTTTTTTATAGTTTTTATTGCCACCAGTGTTTCTTCATTACATTTAGGAAGATTTATGATTTTCTTAGTTCAGTTCTTGCTTTTATTGTCTGGCTATGTAGTTGTTTTTCCCTGGTGTGTGGATAGTGATGGGTTGGGAATTGTTCTTCAATTGTTTTTATTGTATATCCTCTTTTTATAGTTCTTGCTTTGCCCCATTTTGTGAAGTCCATTTTTGTCTTGTGTGTGAATGCTGGAGGTGGGTGCGGGGGCTATAAGAGGAAATGGATTTTATCATGTAAAGCGTTTTCTGATTCTGACTTTTTTATGAATGAAACATGCTCAATAAATGAGGCTTGATTGATATAAATATTATAAATTGGTGGTTTATCAGGAGCAGAGGAGGCTGGGTGTTATAGTTTAGGCAATCCCAGCAACAGTAACATCAGGAGGAAGGAGCATGAGAGGACTGCCAAGTACCAGGAGCTGAAGGAACAGAAATGAAATCTGAGAACCAGCGTTCTCACCATGGCGGTAGAAGCATAGGGGGTGTGACTGCCAAAACTGTAAGAGTGGCTCCAGCAGATTCCAAGTTCTACATCTGAAGACTGTCTGTGAAAATAAGCTTTCATTCCTAAGAACAGCTACAGTAATGCAAAGGGCCCTCATGCCTAGAGGAGCCGAACTTGAGGAAGAGACACATGTTTTAAGCATTGTTTTGAGCTAAATTTTGCAAATGTTGCTGATATTTTCAGCATTTACCACTTTACAATCAGGACCTTATAGGGTTGTGGGGACGGTTTTATAACATAACTCTAACATTTCTTAAGAATGTTTAATATGTGTCTGATGGTGAAACTGAAGCCGCTGTATGAACCTGGACTGTTTCACAGTATGAATCCTTAAGGCATCAAGTAGTACAAATATAAGTTATAATGCTGTAGTAGTGTTAGTAGTAGTACTGAAGTAACTAAAATAGAAGTAGAGAAACACACTAGCATGCACTCAGATGCTCTGCCATATTTATTGTCTTTATTAAAAACAGTTAGTTAGAGAAATAAAGAGTCGAGAGTTAATTGTTTATAGTGGGAGATGATATATCGGTCTTGAAGAAAGTCTTTGGGGCTTTGAGTCCTCAGGGAGATTGTGATTGGAGGGCATCTGCTCCAGGAGCAGCAAAAAAGATGGTCCCATTGAGGCCATTCACTGGCGGTGGTGGCTGATGCCTGTGCTGAGAGTGACTCTTAAGGAATCCAAGCCAAAGATTACAGCTTTCTAGTTGTAGCACCAGGAAAACCCATTGACGTGCTCTCCATTCATGTGAGACACGTTCCTTGCGTTGGACAATTAGTCAATTGATTGTCTTTTAAATAGTCACACAAAGCATATCTATTATAACAATTAACCAACAAAACATCAATCTTGTGTCGGCTGAACGTTACACCTGTCAAACCCAAGACGGTTCTGAACATTTATAAGTTGGGCCTAGTTATCGTAACAATATTCACGACAACCCAAACATCATGCACACAAAATCAATACTTGGATTTTGGCACCTTCACTGATTAAGTTGAAATGATTAAGTTGGTGAATTTAGGAAGACTGGGGGTTATGAGGGGGGACACATAACAGAACCTTAAAGAACTTCAGGTTGAGAGAGAATCCTATTCAGGCCCAGCTTAAATCTCCCCTTTTTAACTAAAAACTAAAGTTTAAAAAAAGTTCTGTTTTCAAATGACAACAGTGTGAAAACAGTCTTTCAATACATGGAGATAGAAAAACAACTGAAAACACTACATTTTGTAAGTCAAGCTAGTCGTTGGTGTCTTTTCATAATCAACACCATAGATCTGAATAATAGAGTCTGGGGCACAAATATAACAAGATTGTTTTGCATTGTTTTTCAGTTTACTATTTTTTGAGTTTACTATTTTATGTAAAAATCGTTGCGTAAATGATTCCTTAAAAAGACTGCATATGTCCTACTCTGGCAGCTTTCCTATTCTGTCAGGGGAATTTGGCCTCATACATATCCAGACACCTCAAAGGACACGAGACACTGTGTCCAAAAACTGGGAGCAGTAATGAGTGACAGGACAGGATGTGTTGGAGTACATGTGATTAACGTTGTAAACTGCTATAATTGCGGATGTTGACCCATTATGTACGATAATATAAAACAGCAAGAAAAAGGTGCAGATTCTCCTGACTGCGTTTACTACGTCTCTGAACCTGATTTATGTGCCAGTACAAAATGACAGAGACGGAGATGTCTGACGAGGCATCAGAGACTGACAGAAACACTATCTCCTTTTTTAAATGTAACTCTTGAAAGATGATTTACCTCTACCAACGGGAGTTGGAGGATGTGACATTTTGAGGAAAGGTCCCGAGGAGGGAAACATATGATTAGATATCTAAAAGCTTATTCCGCGTTGAGTTTCAAAATGGCAACAGGATATAGAATGTTTTAAGTTTGACATACTCTTGCTTGCTAGTGGACCAAATCGATGTCATATTGGGCCGGCAAAGCCATTAAAACCCTGATGAAGCCTTAGATTTACTAAAGGGAGTTTTCATCAAATAGTGTCGCCATGTTCGGATGAATGCCTGTGTTTCGTCATGAAAAAAATGTACATGTAATAATTCCATTTGTTCAAATCTCTACCAAACTTCACATGTTGGATAAGAGTCCCGCCCTGAAGATGTCCAAATGACAATCACCTCTGGCAACAAACATCTGTACTTCAGTCGGAATTGAATTCAATGAAATTTTAGGTAAAGATGAGTCCTAAGGAGAAAAACGAGTGATTCAATTTTGTATTTTTGAAACTTTTTATTCGCAGGGCTTATCCAGAAGATGTTTTTTTTTCACATTGCTCAGATTCTTCAATGAGGTGCAACATCGGTCCAGGGACTGCGGATGAAAAATAGCCTTTTGGCTAACTCTGGTATATTTACAGAGATGTTTATTAATGTACAATTTCCCTGCCAGATAAACCAATTAAAAAAAAACAAAAAAACATGAGTATTGTGGGAGTTTTTATCATGCTACATATATGAGTTATGCTAGCTAAACTAACTTTATTTAACCTTAAAAATATTCTAGTTTTGTGTTTTGACTTAAACTGTTTATATTCTAGTGGCACTTGCGTGAGAAAAACTAAATGTATCGTCTGTCTGGGAATATGTCTGTGTGAGAAAGACTGAATGTCTGTCTGTTTTCAATGGATATAAAACCTTATCTGAAACCTCAATCATGGCGGCACATGGCCAAGAAGCTCCTCTTGGAAAGCTCCTTCTTCGTGTGTCGGCCCAATCATTCGTAAATGCTTGCTTATTAAATTATTTTGGTACTCTTTTCACTTTACTAAAAAATGTATATTTAATTTTTCTTTTGAGAAAATCTTCATGCTGAGCCAATCAGAAGGAGAGGAGGGCCAGTCATGGCTTCCCCATATTAGAATTTGTATTTCTGCTTGCTGGAGGTATTGGTGCCCCTCTATTTATGAAAATCAATACAGTGTTGAGAATACCTGGAATTACGTAGGATTACACAGATTCATACAGACACACAGCCGTCAAAGTCCAACAGCAGCCAAAACACGGAGAGCTTACGCCACAACATATGACGTGACATCAATTAACCTTGAGATGTTGTTTAGTTTTCACAGAGAAGGCCTCTGACTTTATTATGTTTCCTTTTGGATCAATCCCCTCTCTGTTTGGGTTTTTGCATTCTCCTATCTCCTGTTCTTTTTAAGGGCAGTTGTTAACTTTGACTGATAACATACTGGAAGTCAGTGACTCCGAGCGCTTCTACGCCCATCTCTGGGTTATAGCCAATACTTTGGCTCAGCCAATCAGTGGAGGTTATGTGACTGCAGCATGACAGCCCACTGAAACATGTTTTCTTGCTTCTTAGTTTTTACAGCCTAATGAAATGTCAATAAAAGATGAGGATTCTCCTAATTGTGATGTTGGTAGCAGTAGGAAGGAGCAGGCATATGTTTGCTGTCAGATGTCAAATGCTGAATAAGATGCTCTTTATGTATTTTGAATCTGGTATTTTCAGCTGAAGTAAAACTTTGTTGTCTTCTCTATGGGAAACATATGGAGGTCAGTCCAGGATAAGCACGCAGAATCCATTATTTCACAGCGTTTTGAGCCGGCTGATTAGAGACGCCAGTCAGGCATGGGACAGAATGTCAGCAGACCCAAGGAGGTGTCTTAGTTTCCAGTGTCACACATCCTGATATGCATTTCACACCAACTGTTTGATGTAATCTGCAAATATGTCCGGGATAACGCATGTTTCTCGCACAATGAAGCCCGTATTTGAAATCATGAGATTAGAATGTGAAATGAGACACACGTATACCTCCTTTGAAAGCTACTGTAACTTCACGAGAAGACATGCTTTTCATCATGTGTCTGCCAGAAGTGTCGGGGGGGTGTCAGCTGTTCCACCCCAGATCCTTCATGTTAGCACACTCACCCGTTGGTCAGATATAGTCAAAAAATTGGTGCATATGAATCAAATCAAGGACATGTGTCTTACATATATCTTATTTTACTCTATTAGTTCATATTTTACTCACTGGGGGGAGCTTTGTTTGTTTTTTTTGACATAATTTCCTACTGAACAGGTTTAATTGACACTTTGTGGGAGATAAGGCTAGAGGGAAGGAATTTAGTTTTTTTGGTAGTGGTTTAGCCTTTTGTTCATATGTAAGTATTTTAGGCGTGAAAAAACTCTACCATTTGAGTACTGTGTCCAGAGTGTAATCTACTGATTAGAGAGAAGTAGAGCTTCACCTCCAGTTATGTTAAAATGAAAATCTAAAACTCAAATTATTCACATCAGACGTGTAAAACCAAATGCCCGCGGGCAACATCCGGGCTGCACAACAATTATATCCGGCCCGCGAGGCAATATTTGATTTTATAATAATTGACCCGCTGGTATACGGAGCAAACACCACAGAAACTACAAATCCCAGAATGCACTGCGAAAGTTTTTTAAAAGATAAAAATTAAACGTACTAGTAAGTCACTCGCTCATAATAGTAAATACTGGCGAGGTGCGTTCACGTCCTCCAGCCGTTCAACATGTGTCAGTGTTGCAGAAAACACATGCAGTTGCTCCCATTTAATGTGAAATACACAGTTAGGCTGTTCATGATTGTTTCTACTTTTCCTGTTTTATTGAGACAGAAGACTAAAATGGCCGAATTAGTCCAGCCATTTACCAAAGGACATTTAAAGTTCATTTTTGTTGATGTTTAAAAACCAATTGATTTTGGATCTCATTTTTAACTTGTAAAATAAAGTTTTCTGGCTGTTATGATGCCTGTGAATAAAAACTTTTTTCTTTTTTTTTAAAGACCTACAATTAGTTACGCTGATCTCATTTGAATTTAATCTGCAATCTGAGTATTTTCTATTCCGTTGGTTTGTTCAGAATTCTATTAAATTAGTGAATAAAATAAGAATAAAATTTTCATAATACCTCAGATTAAAAACGGCGAGTTCGAGTCCTGTCAGGGCCTCCATGTGGACTCCATCTTTCATTTTGGCCCCTTCTGTGATTGAGTTTGTTTATTTTCATTCATTGATGTCAGTTATCATGTTTTTTCTTCTAATTTCAGGTTGAAGTTCATTTTTTGTTACTAAAACATATATGTTGTGACTGAAGTATTTATTTCAGGTTTATTTGTTTTATTATAAATTATTTTATTATACAAATATACCTTCCTGTGAAAATCCGCTCAGGGCAACAATTTGGATAGGCCCTACCTTCATCAGCCCTCTTTGAGAAACTAGATTATATTAGGTTTTATTTGGACATAATACATTTTTCTCATCATAGTGGGTGAGATACTCGACATGTCCAGGAGAAACTTTTATTCATGTGTAAATTCTGCTGTCTTGTGAAAATCTGGCGCCTACATCACCCTTCCCTTTCCTCAACCGACACTCACAAGGTTATCGACGTCATTATTTCACTAATTCTGAAAAAACCCCAACCTTGAATCTCCTAATTAAATGAATAATTATCTTGTTTATTCTGATAAGTAGACCGTTGATTGTAGATAAATATAAAGTTCCAGTTTTATATTGGTCTTGACTCGAGACATTGATACTTTAAGTGAAGACACATTCATGTAAAGATATCTTTGAGTCAAACAGATGGTATTTTGACTGCTTTGTTGACTTCATACAGACACCTGAGGACTTTGCGGTTGTTCAGACAGAAAGCCCACTCGGATCTGTTGGATATTGAAAGATTTCTCCAAGATCAGTATGTCTGATATTGTGAACTTTGTGGAAATGCATTCAGGCCACATGGTGAATCAAGAACCAGTCAGGCAATTGCTGAAAATACAAATATCCGTGACCTTTCTTTTCTAAATAAAGGGAGAATTAATGAAAATTCTCAAATAAATATAATATACTTATGTACTTCCTTCATCTAATTTTACTCTATTTTAAATCTTCCCCCCCATTTTACTTGAGGTAAGACCTTTATAAACTACCTACAACTTCAGTACCTCTTCTTCACATATACAGCGTTGCACATTCAAACGCGTAATCAGACTTTGATGTCTAACAAACTCTCTTTGCTGTGGAATTTGAATGAATAAGACTGATGTGGGGTCTTTTCCCCAATTTACCATAAATTTCGAGCTTCTTTCTTTGTAAAATGCTCAAAGTGATTCACTGTTTGATTTGAATAATTAACATCTTCCTGTCCTCAGAGGTCACAGGTTATATAATCCTTAAAATGGTGCCAATCATTTATTGAACAGCTTCCACAACAAAGTTTTGAATCTGATGATTTTGTTATGGCCTATTGCTGCACTGAAGCTGTCTTCAATTTGCTGATAAGAGACTGTGATAGCAGCTTGGTCTTATAGTTATCACATGTCAATTATCTTAACTTGACTCACCCTGTTATTACCTCTACCAGGAGGTAATGTTTTCATCCATGTTTGTTTGTTGGTTGGATATTTATCAGTTAGGAGGATATGAAGAGGCACAAAAATGGGATCTGTGAGTTGGGGAACCTTAAATTTCACAGTCGCATCAAGCTCCCGGCTAGGTCAAGATAAAATATGTTATTAAACGATTTATAATGCCCCCAAACATAACTCTAAACCCTAAGCTTAAGTGTAGCAAGAACTCAATAAATTCTTTAGTTTATATTAAAATCTGATTTTTAAATTTTTTTTTTTTCATATGTGCCCAAATTCCTTTCCGGGTCACTCCTTCCCACTTTATTTGTGATTATGCAAGACTAATCAGCAGATTTTCATAAAACTTTCATAAAACAGAGATGGGATACTGTCCAGGATAGAACCCATTAAATGTTAGCGCTGATGTGGAAAATGGAAGCAGCTCCAATAATTAAGTCAGGGCTGCCAAAATGAAAGATGGTGCTCCATGTAATAATAATAATAATAATACATGTAGAGCCGACGAGGACTCAAACGGGCCATTTTTAAACTGAGGTGTTATGGAAATTTTTATTCTTATTTTATTCACTCATTTTATAGAACTCTGAACAAACCAACGGAATAGAAAATACAAGGTAGGAGAAACCAGGAGGGAATTTTATCCTCTGTCACAGTATGTCACATATGAGGTTGTACAAATATTAAGTATTGCTAGATCTCACCAAAGAAAAAACCATCTAAATAAACCTTTAATTTGGCCTTCACTTTTTATCTAGACCTATATAGAATTCTATGTTCTGCTCAGACTGTGATGACAAACATTAGCTGATACTAAATATTGACTATGGGACAAATTGAACGTTAACACAAGCCTGATGCGCCACTTTCTCGACCCTGGCTTTTTTTTATATTTGGAGATGGTACGTCACTAGTTCTGTGAGTTTGTATCGGTGCAAAAAAGGTTTTACTTGCACAAACTCATTGCTCCCTTCGGACCATGCAGTTCCTTGCTGGGATTTTGAAACAGTTAGGCAGTTTTCCACTTTAACCCTGTCCCTGCACAGGTGAGGGCCCCGATTAGCTTCAGAAATTGCAATAAATATAAAAAGGAAAATTTACAAAGATTGCTAAAAAGACTGATATCATTTTTACAGCCCTAAAATATAATATTGATAGGACTATAATAAATAATAAAGTATTAATTTGAGGGATAACAAAGACTTGTATCACAAATCATACTACTTCTAGTGTTAGTCCCAAGCCCGAATAAATGGAGAGGGTTTCCTAAGGAAGGACGTTCAGCGGAAAATCTATGCCAAATCAATATGCGGAAACACAAAACTGATATCGGTTGCTGCCAAGGTTAACAAATACCATCACAGGTACTATTAGCCAGCAGGGTACCAGCGGTTACTATGGATGGAAGAGATGATCCACTGTGGCGACCCCAAAAGGTCACAGCTGAAAGAGGCATGCAATAAAAGTATTTTCCGTAACCTTTATATTAACATATATTATCAAAATAAGTAAATATTAAGTTATCATCAAAATCAATAAATCTTACAAGAAAAAAAGTATAATTTGAAGGAATCAGTGAGTAGAATTTAATTGCACCTCACAGTGATGGTCAAACTTTACGTGTAAGAAAATGAATATTATGATTTCTTCAGCGTTGTAGTCGGTTTTTTGTGTCTCTGTCCATCACTGGGAGGTCGGAGCGGCGCTCACATCGCACCACCTGGAAATGTGACCAGTAGGGAATGAGCAATCGTACAAAAAAAAAAGTTTTTTTCAGCTGATAGTACACACATGAAACGTAGTTAGGATCATTATATTTCATAAAGTAATAAAAGAAAAGCCCCTAAATATTACACACTATACCTTTAAGGGTCACAGTCTGCTTACAGAATGGTGTTGTCAAAGATGAGATAAAACCTTTAAAAGCGATATTTACCATGCTAAGGCGTATGAGACAAATTAGTACATAAAGCAATTAGAAGCAGATAATAAACATGATAAAGGGATGAAGAATTCAGCGTCACTGAAGTGTATTGGCAACCGTTTGGGAAAATAAGTCACTGCAGATTAGATATTCAAATTTATTATACTGGGTGCTACACGTGACAACAATCAGGCTAACATATGTTTAAAATCTTTAATATTCAGTTATACAGCTTTACATTATGACTTAATCACAGAAATTCAGTATTCATAGCATCAAAGTTCAACTAAGTTGGAAGAAAACAATGCTGAACCTTGTGGACATTGAATTACAGTTCAAGCAGCCGGTTATTAATGGCATAAGACTAAGACGGGGTGTGAAATGCCAAACATAGCAAAAACTCAAGTCTGGTGCAAATAAAGCTCTTCAGATATTATTTCAAGACATAATTCCCTTCAAGACATATTTCCCTTTACGCAAATGAGAAATGGGTCCTTCTGTGAATTCTACAGCATCCTTCAGCATCCTATGCCTGGGATATTATGGAACAGTCAACCCCTTACTTCACTTTTCATGGGGCATGAGTGAGGTGTTTGAAGAGGAGGTAACCATCTGTAAAATGTCTCTGGCCGTCGGTAGATGTGTAGTTGTGTAATGAGGGGTTTCTGCTTTTAACACTGATTGGCGTTGAGATTCTGGACAAAGACATCAATATCTGCAAACGACATAAAACTTGAAGAAAAACAAGCAAAAGGGCCGAAATATGTTTTGCAGAGTTTAAAGGAGCTGATATAGTTACCAGTTGCAAAACTGTGTAATGTTGCAAGAAATGGTAGGAAAGTTGATTTTCTTATGCTACAGGTTGATGGTTTGATGAAAAACAGCTGAGAGTCAAACCAGGACAATCAAATATGAACTATTAGAGTAAATTTGGCAACCACAAGGTCTCCTTGAGTTGATTCATATGAGCCAAAATTGGACGAAATTGAATCAACAGGTGTGAAGTTATGTCTGAGAAACAGTTTTTCATTCAAAAAAAATCCCCCTAGGGATTGGGATGAATGTTTAGAGTAAATTATTATTTATTAACCTCTTATGTTGAGGATAGATATCCTTGAGTCAATTCATTTGTACCGGGTTTGAACTAAATCACACCAATGATTGGGAAATTAGGGCCTGAAAACCTTTTGAGAAAAGCTCCCCCCTATTGTCAGAGATTAACAACCAACCTTTCCCAAAATCTATGCAGCTCCTCCCGGTTACGGATGCTGATAGGGTTAAACGCACTCCAATTAAAGAAAAACACATGAAGCTAGATAAAACACAAGCAAATAAAGAAAACATCTCCATCAATTTGACAACACACTCACGCAGCATAAAGAAAAAACCCAGATGCACTTTTTAAATGCTTCATTTAGTGAATAAAACAGATATAATACACAAACATTTCATATTTTTCTGATTAGCCGTGTTAGCTTCTCTATGCTACTGGGATGTAAGGTCATATGACTTAGAATAAAACCTCAATCAACATTGTGACAACAGCAAACAAACTTAATAAAGCACCCAAACATAAACAGTATCCAAAGCTACAGTAAACAAAGAATATTATTCCTTCTGTAGAAAACTCTTAACCACCTTCGCACATACTGACCTCATCGGCCGCCATGGCAACGTGGACACAAAGGTCAGAGTGTCAGATACGAAAGCTGTTTTAGTTACTGCACAGTAAAAGCTAAAACAAAAATGGCACATAAAAAGTAAGTATAATGAACCTTGTTCACGGCGGCTTTATAAAGTGAATTTGTCTTTTTTCAAGATGTTGATTAACACTAAATATCAAGTCACATGACAGCACACCCCGGAAATTAGACGAAGCTAACAGGGCAGACAAAAACATCATGAAATGTTATATTTATATATATATATAATATAATTACTGATCATTGTTTCTCCTCTATTACTGTGAGGAGTATCTAAAGTTTGTTCATTACTGAATGTTACTTATTTTTCCCAGCAGGCCACTATCATTGACCTGAAATGACTTTGAGTTTACATTTTCAATAAAGTACATGGGCCAAAGTGTACCTTTGGGTTAAATTTGCTGGATTTTGTGTGTGCAGCGGAAATATGTTACATAATCCTGAGCGAGAGAAATGTGTCACTCATTGAAAGACACACACCAGTGTTATTAGTCACACCTTAACTGTACAAGCACTTAACTTGACCCACCACTGGTCCACAGTCAGCCTTTCACTCTTATAGAACATTCTGTACGGAACATTTGGAAGCAGGAATGTCACCTGGTGCCAAGAAGCTTTTCCTGCCTAAGTAAACACAGTTCAGTGTGAAGTCATTCCTGCTGGCACAGGAAGTCTAAAGTCCATCAGATGCTAGATTTTAAGTGGAATTTTAGGTTGGAGTCGAAATTTGTCTGGATGCCATGAACAAATTGGGATAATGTCATGTTGCACATTTTTGGTTGGACCTCAAAATCTATCTTATCTGTCAAAAACACCAACATCCACTTTTAGGGGGCCGGGCTGGAGCTATCGGGTGCACTGCCTCTTTAGGAGTGGCTGTGGTTCAGTCCCAATCTGAGGATTAGCGGTTCTGTCCCTGCACTGTTCCCTGCAAGCTACATGTCGTAGGGTCCTTGAGCAAAACCCCAGTCTGCTCCCCAGCCTTCCTCAGCTGTGTGTCAGATGTGGATAAAATATTTCCCAATTTTGCACTCCGTATAACTGTTTGTGATAAATAAAGGTTACATTAAAAAAAAAAAAAATCAATGCAATAAAGTTAGAATTCTGATTTTAAGGTCAGAATGCAAAAATCTGATGATGATCTGATCCAGATTCCTTTCAGTACATTTTTAATTTTTCTTTTTTAAAAAAAATACAGTTTAAATTACAGTCCGATTTCTGACTTTATTCTCAGAATTATGATTTAAATTAGCATTTGAAAAAAATGAAAATGTGGCCTTGATCGTCTTATTAGAAATAGGAATATTAAATTCCTATTCCTAAATTAAGTTTATTGGATTTAGTGGTTGTATTTTCCTTTTAATTAAATCTATTATAGTGAAATTATTTTAAGAATCATGCATGACTGATGTTTCTTAAAATAATCTCACATACCCACTGCAGTCCCTCAAGGAGAAAGCACCCCACTCTATTTGAGAAGCATTAGGTGTATTTGCAACTCTACATTGCCTGTAATGCTGAAAGTGCTCGAATGACTCGGTGATGAACTGGCGACTCGTCCAAGGGGTACCCTGCATCTCGTCCAATGTCAGCTGGGATCGGCTCCAGCCCCTGCAACCCTGAACAGGACGAGCAGATACGGACAATGTATGTGTAACAAAATAGTCATTAACTAAACTCTTGCAATGAGAAGAGATGGAGAATGAAGAAAAAGATGAATGATTTATTACAACAGACTATCTGTGATATTAGTCCATCAGAAAGAATTTGGTGCTCAGACTCTTCAGGGAGATTGTGATCAAAAGTTGTCTGCCTTGAGCAGCAGCGTCCTGTATATCAGCAGTTCGAGTCTGGTGGTGGTGGCTGATAACTATGCTGAGACTGAATGAATAATGAATGATGAGGCTGATGTGCAAGGACAAGGTGGAGATTGGAAGGTGGAGGATGCAAAAAAACAGCGGAACGAAAGAACTAGATTGAAACGACAGCAACAAGATGAAAGGCTAATTGATATTATATTAAAATGACATGACATCACACAAAAAGGTCATTTTTTATTAGATAAAATAAGTTGGATCAGTGAATGAATGAATGAATGAATTTTTTGTGCACTAGTAGCTGTACTTCCACTGTAATAAATAATGTGTGTAATTTTTTCACCTCTGATCTTTGGTGGGACGAGTCTATAATACAGGTAATAAAATCACTAAAATGAGCAGATAGCAAACACAAGCAAAACAAACTTGCAGTTAAAACATGGCTGGTGTTTGCCCCCGGGTCACAACCATAAAAGAGTTGGACACAAGTGACAGAAATGTTCTTTACATAAGTGGCTTATCTCTAGGATGATCAGGGGATGCTCGGAATAATCCGCAGCGTGTAACTGTCCATGCATGAATGTCTTCTCTCACACCTCTATCTGTCTAGAAATACACCCTATATTTTTTGCCGCGACTTCGTGCCAAATGGAGTTTTTATGGATGCCGACTCGGCGATATTTTCTCAAACCCTAAAATGTCACCATGGGATGCAGATTTGTTTACGACTCCGAGGTTTTTGCAGCTTTGAGGTGACGTCAAAGACAATATGTGACATAGCGCTGGTTATGGAATTGAGACATTCCTCATGGCTGCATGCATCTGTAAAGATTTACATCAGGGGAACATTGTGTCCACATGTGAAATCATGTGGCTTCATTTTAAAGGCCTCTTGAAATGCATCACTCCGTTCTTTTTCACAAAGTAAAGAATTTTTCCCCCCCTGAAGACCACAGACAAAACATTTACCACTTAAAAAAACTAGAGAAAATATTATTATCGTTATTAACACTGAATCAACAAGCAGAATTTGTTTGTTTGGGTATGTCTCAATAAGGTTTGATATTACTAGGTGAATGGATGAAAATGAAGCAGGAAAATTAGTGAATAAAAAAATAAGAAAATAATAATAATACTCACCAGTATTTTATTTTTTGTTTTTTATTTCTCCATTTTAAGATCTTTCAGTCCTACTTTCCAGGGATGTTAGTTGTCTTAAACTTGATCTCAGTCATGGCCGGTCCTGCAGATGCCTACAGTTTAACTTTAACTATTATTGCTCTTAATCGCTTTGTTTTTATGGTTCTTATTTATGTACTTAATACCAATCATGCCCTCTCTTTTCTAACATTGTTAAATGATGTATGTAAATGATTAACCACGTGTTTGCCTCTAGATATGTCCGCATTTATTTGTACTTTATGTAACTTAGCTCTATTGAAAATGAAGGCTGACCTTCAATGTGTTTTCAAAGATTAGAGTTGTAAATGAATAAAGCAGTAAAAAAAAAATCACCACAAGCAGTATATTACCATTCCATTTGTATATTACCTTTTATAATTATTATTATGTGAAAACAGGACAGGGTGTGACGGAAACTAAGCAGTTGAAGAAGGGAGGACCCACATGCAGACAACACAGACGCAGATTGATAAAGTTCCATGATTTTATAACCAGAAATCCTTATAATCAGTGTCCAGGATGCAGGCAGTGGTCGAAACTGTCCAAAACAAAAAACTTATACAACAGAATAAAGTATCACACTAGGAACAGTTAATCAGGGAAACATTGGGAAATGACTGGAATGTGTGACATCAAGCATTAAGGATCTGGCACAGGAGGGAAGGGGCGCCAGACTGAATCCACTGGGGCAATGAGACAATAGGTGGGTTCACATTGGAAACTTTTCTCCTATCTGAATTAAACCTTTCCGAATTTCATTGTCGGTGGCAGGTTTCCATGACTTGTGATCTTTTCCGACCCGGTGTTTACAAGCATCGACTCGTCTAATCAGAAACAGCTTACAGACATGCCGAAGGATCTACACTCCAGTTCATAAGGTGGCGATAATGCTTTGATGAGCTGGGGGCCAACCGCCAACAAGCGCCCAGAAGAAGAATACGACAAAGTGGAAATGCGCGGAATTGACTTTTCATTCATCTAACCGTCCAACTATGTTAAACTCTTTCAAAGTTGCAAATGAATAAATCCCTCTCCGATGTAGACCGGTACTGTTTTGAAGTCGCCATATTTAAAATGCGTTGCGGCGCTGAATAAACTCAGCGAAGCATTACGTGACGACGCTGGGCATGCGCAGATACAACTGAAACAGAAAGCTCTCCGATACAGTTTTTACATGAAGGGACTGGCTATCGGAAAGGCTTTTCGAAGGGACTTAGACTACCTCCTTGTAAAAGAATGAAATCTAATTCGGAAAGGTTCTTTCAATTCGGAAAGGGATGTTTACCTGCAGCATCTTCTCTCCGATTAGACGTCTTTCCGAATCTATTCAGAGATTAGGCTGTCCATGTAAACCCACTTAATGAGACCCAGCTGGATGGAGATGCAGGTGAACATGATGGACAATCACACAAGAGGATCATTACAAGGAAATGACACAAAACACTGTTTTTTGGACATTACTCCCCATTTAATTTGAGGAGTTCAAACAGGGGGACTGCTTGTACAACCCAGGGGAGGGAGGATTTTCAGGGCTATACCCTTGTTGTCGTAGGGCTAGTTTGACAATAGTTTTACCATAAAATGTCAACTTTTGTTACTGTTTTACCTATCCTTCACAGTAAAACAGCATTTTTTTGGGGGGGTCTGACAACCTAATCATTTGAAATCAGGTCCCAGAAAGTAATGTTTTAAACATACCACCTCTGTGTGAATTGGGAAAATTCAATATTATGAAAATTGTGAAGAAACAAACCCGATAAAGACTTTTCTAACAAAAATAACCTGGTGCTAGTGCGGTGCTGGTGATGGTGCCAGTGCTTAGTCGGTTCAACTCGCGCATCTCCTAAGAACCTGTTTGTTAATCTATGGGCAAATAACTTAGTCAGAGCCGCGGCATTATGTCACTGTATGACGTAAATGCTTCTTTGATCTACTCCAGCATAGAGAGAGTGCTTGTCTGGCACCAGTTTTGAGAGCCAGCAGCTCTGGCCTAGGTTGTCGAAAAGCAAGAATCTGGTGCTAAGTCAGGCTCTGGGTCCGAACTAGCCCTGGAACCAGCTCGGTGGAAAAGAGGCAACAGACAGACAGACCAACAACAAAAACAAAGGCAGACTAGCTCGATTACCTGTGGTATTAGCCTGTGGTGCTTATTTTGAAAAGAGACAGTGGTGACTAGTGGCCTGGCATGAGTACTACAACCTGTTCAATCCTCAATGATCGTATTCAATCTCACAAACGTCCACAACCCTTCCCAAAGCCCGGTCCACTCTGATTAGTCAGCCTTTTGGGTCTCGGCCAACACAGCTCACCATCTCCATCGTCCTACGCCAGTCATATCTGCACGTGAATGCAGCCTTGTCTCAGCAGGAAGTGTGGCTAGATGAGATCAGTCTAGGTCCACGTGCAGGGAATTTATCAGGCCCCGTCATCCCACACTGGGTCAGATGTTGTTTCGCCTATAAAACACTAATCCTAGAAGCCAGTTGTCTTAAAAAAACAACAAAAATAAAATATAAATAAATAAAACCGCACCTCTGTTTTCATGAGCTTTAAAAACAACGGCAGATTTTGGAGCCAACTTCAACGTGATGAAGACAAGGGTAAGATAAGATAAACCTTTATTAGTCCCACAATGGGGAAATTGCAGAGGTGTGGCACAAACAAGGAAGTGCAAAAACACCAACATGCACACGCATCAAACTAAAGTAAAAAGTGATGGTGTAATTACCATCTCAGAGCCAGCAGTGGAAGGGTACAGCCTCTCCCTAAAATCAAAACAGAATGACAAACCTGATCCAGGTGAGATAAGGCCAGTCAAAACTCCTGACTGGCCAACATACGGACAACCAATGTCAAACGTGGTAACTCCTTCAATCATTGCAGTCAATAATTATAGCTCAATGAAAACCCAACCTCATCTCCTGTGGCTTATTACAACCTATCAGAGATGAATCACTTAGATTAAATGATAAAATAAATCAAATCGAGAAACGAAAACATCCAAACGTCAAACCTCTGGTGCTTCTCTAACTGCTGCACGTCCGAGACCTTCAGAAAAAAAGATTCAAAATATGAAGTTACAGGAAAACAGAAAAAAAAATCTCCTCAAACACTTCAGTATGAAGTGGAGGCCAGATCATCATGTACAGGAAAAAAAACAACCCAAACAGTCAATGAATTGTGTAAGGCTTCTCCTGTTGCCCTCCCGATAGATGAATTGACCTCCAACGGAGAACTACGTGACCTTCTGTTTAGTTCAGAATTTCAGTATTGTATATAAAATGCTTTCTCTTACCTTGTGTTTTACTGTGACGAAACTCTACTGCCTCACAGGAATTTAAGATTTATGTGATATATTGCATTTTCATGCAATATATCACATAAATATTAAAGACATTTTTATGGATATATCCCCGAAAAGTTTAGCAGTAACTCAAAATGTATTTAATGGCTTACTATTGGAAACTATTTGAACATTGTCAAATTTTATGCCCACAAAGACCTAAATGCGATGAAGAACTGGAGTGATTTTGGGAAAGGTCGGTTCTATATTACGACACTAGGTAGAGCTTTATCTCCAAATGTCTTCAGGCCTTAATTTCAGATCTGATTCAGCGTCTCGAGGAGTTCCATCTTCCACATATCATATTCTACTCACTATGGGGGACATTTTTTTCTGATGAAAAACAAAGTTTTTCTTACATAACTTCCTACCTGTTGGTCCAGTTTAATCCAGATTTGGGTCACATAAATCAACTCTAGGAGATCGACCTTGCGATTGTCATATTGTACTCTAATAGTTCATAGTTAACTCACCTGGTTTGACTCTCACCTGTTTGCCATCAAACCAATCAACCTGCAGCATAAGAACCTGATCTTCCCTACCATCCCATAATACATTACACAGTTTTGCACCTGGTAACTGTATCGGCTACTATGAACTCTGCAAAAAAATATTTTGCTCTTTGTGCTTGTTTTTCCTGAAGTTTTTTACCTTTTGCAGATATCGATGTCTTTGTCCAGAATCTCGATGCCAATCAGGAATTAATCTCTTCTCATCATTTATGCCCCTGTCTAACCACCCACCTCATCACCCTCCTCCTCAACGCTTTCATAATAAATCCCCATCGAAATTTACTGCCCATCGTCGAATCTGCTTTTGGGTTCAGATCCAAAACTAGGATCAAAGGTCCCTGAAGTACCAAATATAGTTTTAGATCTCTCAAGATTTTCGCCAACATGCACCTCAAAAAAACCCCAAACAAACACTTGTGAAGTCTGATAAAGTCAAAGAGGAGAGACTGAAAGGCCAAATTATTATTTTAAGGACGCACAAACGGTCTCAGATTACTGCCACAATCTCAGAATGTTGACCTTCCTTTTTGGTTCGTCATTGGCAAAGAGTCTCATGTGTGAAATCCTCTCACATCAATTTTCTCACAGTCACAGCTGATAGGAAACGATTATCAGAGCAGAGGAAGGAATGGAAATGATCAAATTTAAGATATTCAAAAAGTATAAACATGATGCATTATTTGCGAAGGCTTTGGTCAAGTTATCATCATTATTAGAGCTTGACTCAACCTCGTGAAGCCATAAATTAGATGAGCTATCTGCAGACTGCCATGCTGCAGTGCATTAAGAATAATGAGTGGATAATAGATTGCATGTGCTTTATACACGTGTACTGGGCAGACTACAAGAACTCTTTCCTCCAGCAGGCCCTTTAAAGATTATACTCCAGTGAAGTTTGAAACTTGCAATTTAATGTGGAAAAAGTGCATCTTTATAAAATACCAAAAATGAATTGCAGCAGAAGTTCATCAAGAAAACTATCTTCATGATCACCGATTATTTCGTATTTCTCGTTTTCACTTTTCATACCCTTATCACCTTCCACACAAACTCGCACTCTTTTACCCACTTCATGGGCTGGGCCATAAAGTGGGTCAATCAGCTGTGCTTATCAGCCGACGGAAACCAAAATCTCCTCATCTCTACCCAGTCCCCCAGATCCATCATCTGTATCATTGATCATTCTCAGCAGAGTCATCAGCCATCACCACCAGTATCCAGACTCCAGGTGGGAATTACCTTGCGCAATAGAATTTCTAACAGAATGATTATCACATATCATCTGTTGTAATAAATTTGTCATCCGTTGCAATTAACGTTTTCATCCTAACTGAGATGATGATGATACAAAAGTTCAAGGTCTAGCTGAAACTGTCAATTAAGTGTCAAATTTCACACATTCTGTAAAGTTACTGTGCTAGATTGTGTAGAAAACATTGGCGTCATATTATTTTCTTGAATAATTATCAATTGTACCAATTTCATTTTTGATTTCATGTCGTTATCTTTATTAATGTGAACCCAAAAAAAACGTCACAGCTTGGCTATGCAATAACATACTATTATGTGCAATATGTATCAGTGCTTTTTTAAGCCATTTTAACTGCATAAATAGGCAAGGAGTGTATGAAGAGGACGGTACAAATGGCTTTCTTTCTTGGGTGTAGGTGGTCATGATGTGACCCCATGGCAGGAGGGCTGCCACACAAAAGTCCACTGGTCATGTTCGTTCTGACTCAAGAAAGTATTTTGGGACACCAGCGTATCCAGTCTAATCAGACCTTAAGCTCGTCATTGTCTCAATATACTATAAAAAAACAACCTGAAAGACAAAGAAATCCAAAGTTTCAAAATGGCTGATTTTCCTTCAAGTTATCAAAGAGGAAAAACTAAAAATAATAAAAAGCTCACATTTACATTTCCTTTAAAAGCAGTTTTGTTTTACGGCAGAGAGTACAAAATCTGAGGGAACATGTCTGATACAGAATGTGTAAGAAGTGAAATCCACCCGGACACTGAGCAGACAGCAGAAGTGACAGATTATCAACAGTCTCCTAAAATGTCATGGTTACTAACTAAGAAATATACAATTTCATATTACTTGAGGTCAGATGAGTGATTTTGAGTCAAAACATGAAACTACATGTAGAGGCAGGATTGAAAAGTCTTTAAAATGAAACATGTCCTGTTCAATTCAAACCAAGAGAAGATTACCTTTACCTTAAAGGGGAGAGATAACATATGGATTACATTTACATATTGTTTTCCTTCCACTGTTACTGGAATAACAAACTGGAATGAAACTTGACAATGTGAAAATGTATGGACCAACAGCTAAAGTTGCATATATACTATGTATGTATATATAATGTTATATACGCATACACATATGTATTTGGGTGTGAATCCTTCTTTTTGGGATATTTTCTAAACTCTTTTTTCTTTAGTTATTGTTTTTTTGTATCATTGTTATTCTGTTGCCACTGTTATTTAATTCTCAGATGTCTCCTGGGGTGGGAATGAGGGCAGGGATGGGTTGTGATGGGCAGTGGGAGGTTTATTTTCTTCTTTGTATAAGTGATGATTTTCTGTGTTATGTATACTATTATGGGATGAGAAGCTCAACTGACAGAGAATCAAAATCTAAAAAAAAGATAAAAGTAAAATACAAAAAGTCGTGTTGTCTCAAACTCATTTGTTTGAATTATCTGTTCACTTTGTGCCATTCTCAGGTAAAACACCAGAGAGAACGTGGAAAAAGATACACAAGTCACAACATTTAAGGGTAGAACATGTAAACGCCTTTAATGTAATGTAAGTGTGACACATATTTACACTGTCACTGTCATGATTTTAGACACATGTACTAAAATAACATTTTGTTGACATTTTCCTTTTATTCCACATTAATTTGCATCTACTGTACTTCAGGTGTTTGTGTGTGTGTGTGTGTGTAGGGATAACCACCAGATGGAGTGAGAGGTTAGTACTGAGCAAATCTACCATGCCTTCAAATCAAATAGACCAATTTTTTTTCGATTTCAATTCTTATTTCCGTTTTGCTGTTTCGCGAGGTTTCACGCTGAAGAGGCTCAGATATGACAATTTGAAAGGCACAAAATGTGAAAAAAATGTCAAAAACTCAGAATCTGAAGGCATACAATGCATTTCATTCATACATTTGTAATAAAGTTCAGAGTTTTACAGTGGTTCATAATATCTAACTCATTTCAGACTGTTAAGAGTTTTCCATTTTTTGTTTTTCTGTATTTATGTGTCTAACATATGAGTTGGGGGCATTTCCCTAAATGCATTTATAAGTATACGTTTGTAACATTTTCTTAGGTAGCTTAAAGGAAGTAACACAAAATGTGTGTGTGTGAGTGTGTGTGAATTGTGTGTGTGTTTGTGTGCCTGTGTGTGTGCCTGTGTGTGTTCATTGTGTGTGTGCGTGGTATGTTGGTGGGTAGTGAAGGAAACAGAATGCAGCAGAGGGGGGGCAAATTTGACACATGTGATGGAAACACAAACCTCTTCCTGGGCCAAATAGATAAACAAAGAGAGGGTTGGAAAAAGGAAGGAGGAGGAGAATCATTCATTGGTCCTCCATCCTCCATCTTTAATGTATCCTGGTTTTTTCTGCCCCTGCGATACCTTCCTCTTTTTCTTTGTATGTTTCTAGTTTTCGCTGTACAAGTTTTCTCTGGACCTCCTGCTGAGATCATTTCTAGATTTCCTGTGCCTTAACCCAAATAGAATAGAAATCTTCTACTTTACTTCATTGTTTGCTTTTAACTAAATCATCACAACCATGTCTGAGAAGCTTGGTATTGTCTTCGACATCATCGGTAAGCTTTCCCAGTCCCATTTCTTTCATCTCAGAAATATTGCATCAATCAGACATGCAGCATCTCACCAACATCTCTCCAGCTCTCAATACATACTTTCACTGTCTCTCCCTTAGGTTACTCTCCACCTACGTCAGCCAATCCGCTCTCAATCGTTTAAAAATTCATCTGCCAGTGGATTAACTAGATCCAATCATCGCTCTCACATTACATATGTTCATGCATCCTCAGCTTCTATTAAAACTTAAGACTTTCATTCAAAAATCGTTTAATTGTATTTACAGGTGCATGTCGTCTATTTGCATGTATTCTGAGTCCCTGTGTATTCTGCCTTCCATCGTGTGTCTCTGTGAGTTGATTTTGTTTGCCTTGTGTTTGCACTCCCGCAACTCATTTTTGGTTGGAGACGTTTGTTAGTTTTAAAAAGTGCTACATAAATAAAGGTGTTCTTATTCACTTAGAGTGATCACGCACTCATGTTGCCTTCATCTCCCTGTCTTGACTCTCTCTCGGTGACCAACTGACCTCCATGATATAATTTTCCTTAAACTCTGGTCGGCCTGCAGAATGTGACCTCTCTGAGGAGAAACCAAACATGGTTCAGAGAGGTCACATTCTTTCATTCATAAAAGAAGTGGGTTAGACATCATTCATGGGAACACCGAGTGATGTTTCTGCACAATACTGTATATTCAACGATACTTTATCTTTGGAAAACATGAAGCTAGACTTTTTCCACTGATGTGGATCTCTTCTCTTCTCTTCTCTTCTCTTCTCTTCTTCTACCCTTTCCTCTACAGGTACAGCAACATGTAGTTATTTATTCATTCACACAACATTTTCTCTTGATACAATGAGCTTTTTCATTATTTCATGAGAAATTTGGTCAAAAACCAAAGAAATAGCTAACTTATGTTTATGTGATGATGAGGATGCTGAAGACCAGAAAAGTGATTAAATCCCAGCAGCTACGGCTACACTGTCATACTTGACAGCAAGTATAGCCCCGAAAAGCCCCCCAATCACCTGCATTGTACAAGCAATCCCCCTGATTGAACTCCTAACTTATGTTTTATTAAATGTGTTTTTCATCAGTGTTTTTCATCAAAAAGTAAAATAATAACTATTGAAGCAAAATATAACGTATACAAGATGAAACAAGTCGATTGATACGCACCAATGTTTAATTTGGACTATATTAGAACAATGGTTAGGAAGTTATTTCCAAAAAATGTTTTTCATCAAAAACCTCTACCCTAGTGAGCAAAATATATAATAATATATAATAATATAATATTACAGCGATATAAAAATTGATGCAGAATGCAAAGACTTATGCTGCGTTTAAGATTACAGATAATAAAAAAAAATGTGTGTACACTTGATCAACTTGGAGGACAACACTGACGCCCACAGTAACTTTTCAAACTTTGTTTCCACGCGATAACAAGTTATAGCAACAGCTTGCCGTGGTTGAGAAATATGAAATATGTTTCTTATAAATGTGCTTGAAAGTTTTTAAAATGGATGAATTTGTAAAGAGAGTGGTAAGTTTATTACTTCTGCATTGAGTTCTTAGCACCACAAATAAAACAAAGTTAACCAAAAAACCGGTTAGTTCTGTTCTTGCACCAGTTTAATAAGAGAGATGCATCATTCATGCAGAACATCAATATTTGCAGGTTATTTGAGGTCAGCATTGCCAAAACAAGCAGTAAACGGTTGAAATATCTTCCACAAACATCTTGTTTTCTGTTATCACGCAATCCATCAGCTGTTTCACGGCCGCAGGTGCTGCCCACCCAGGAAAAAAGACTGACCCCGAGCAAAATGGAGCAAAATACTGATGACATTGTCACCGTTACCCAGAAAAACGTTACTCAGAGGGTAAAAACACATATATAACCTAGGCCCCCATGGCTGCAGGGCCCCACAGCTCTGGTTAAGGGGAGCCCCAAACTCTGCAGGGCAGGAGAGGGTGTTGAGGAGGAACAACACTCGCTGGCATGTTCGAGGGGCCCTGCAGATTGATGTGCGTGTGAAACCAGGCAGAGAAGATATTGCGCAGTGGCGGGTTTACTGTGCGAAGCGTCGCAGGTGCAGATTCATGCGTCTGTGCTCCGCCTGGGGACTCTCATCTGAACATACAGTAAATTTGACTTCAAAACAAAGTTAGAAAGCAAGCTTGAATGGTGGACTGACAAGTCGACCTTTCCACTTTGTTAGGTGTATAAAAAAAAATAGATAACGTCTAACTCTACAGCGAGTAAAATTGTTGATGGAACTTTAAAAGAGAATTAGATCAGAGAGCATGTGTGCAGGAGTGTTAATTCTGGTTTTCAGTTGGAAAAATCAACCGTAATGTTGATTTTTCATGACTAATGTAATGTATGGTTGAGTAATGAAGTGGTAGAGAGGAAGGTAGGAGCCAGGAATATTCCACGCAGTAGTTAAATTCAGTTCATTTGAAATCATGAGCAAAATAAATCGTTGAAGGATATCCAAAAAAAAACCTTAAAGAAATCAATGATAATAATGAAGTCCAAGTCAAAGATGTATAGGAATTGGACTTCTTGTGTTTTTGTGTATATCATGTGTGTCGCATCTTCAAACTAAATCTAACATAATCAAGAAAGTGTTTATATTTATAACAAATTGTGGTTCAGGGTCTTGCTCAAGGACCCTACGGCATGTAGATAGCAAGGGGTGGCATCCAATCCAGGCGCTTTAGATTTTGGAAGACCACTCTAGATCTGATTCATTTTGAGTCCTTCAGAGGTGGATCTGTGGAGTCCCAGAAGCTGAGAAAAAGCTTAAACCCCCCAGACTGATGGATTTTAATCACCTCCTTCATCATCTCTCCTGGAAATTATTCTCAAGGTTCTTTATTGTCATTCCAAACATGTTGGTATTTGGGACCCAGGTCCAGTGAACAGCATAATCAACTGTCCCCGACAGCAAGCGTGAAAATACCCGAAAAAAACCCAATCCACTGTGTTTTACAAGTAATCCCCCAGATAGAGCTCCCGAAAATTAAAAAATTAACATCTGCGGCGTCGACAAAGATTCAATAATATCCCCGACTTTTTGAGATATAATAAAAATTTTGGAAATTTTTAGCTAAAGAAAACTTATAAATGATAAATGCCTAAAACAATAAATGCCAAAAAATAGTACTTTTCAACTGTAAAAATGTTGCATCGGAGGGGAAACTTACAACACAGCCCTCCATTGGCCAGTGTTTCAGTATAACGGTTGTAACTTTGGTGAATTAATTCATCCCAGGATGTCCATTCACAGCAGGGCAATGTCCTCTCGCCAATACAGTGCTGAGTGCCCTCCACGCAGGCGTACGTGGCACTGCCTCACAGAGATGCTCTGACATTATCCTTTCACTGCACACCGGCCAACGCAAAACTGCAAGGAGCCAAGTGCACAAGAAAGGAGCCCTGTTCTGTTCCTGTCATTGATTTGTAAATACCTCAGATGCAGTGCAACAACTTTCAGCCTTGTATCTTATGACCATCAAACATCTCCATGAGAAAGTTGACAAAGGCTGAAACAGCAGAGGAGGCCTCGCAACAAAGGGGCCCATTTATAGAGTACAGTCAAGGAGAGACACAGAGAGGGAGGGTGGGAGTAGAGGCTGGGAGGAGAGTTGAATTAATGAATTAAAAATGTCGTGAAACAGCGGCCCTCTGAATGCTTTTGGGTTTATATAGAGAGGCATGCAGGGGGCTCCTGGAGGAGTGAACAGCACGAGCTTCTTTAAATTCACTCTGTCCCAACACACTGGGCTCCCTCTCCGCTTCACATGCAAGAAGAATTGTGCTCATCTGATTACATAATGACCCAGTAACAGGGAGAACCGGTACTGCCAGTACCAGGGTGCTGGGAAACAGCGATTGACCTCTCTGCTGAACGGTTTTCACGTTTTTGACGTTTTTTTTCAAGAGAACTTATAGGATGCACCGCGACATCAAAGACATGCAATGTGATGTCAGAGTGATTTAAAAAAAAATGCTCAAGCTGCCAACAAGTGCATGTCGTTCAGAACCGTGAGAGCTTTCCTCTGCTTTTCCTCCAGTTGTGTGCCATCTGTCTTTTTCACATGCATTCGCTGCTCAGTGAAATGAATTAAAGCTTCAAGTTTCTGAACTTTGGTCAAAGTCAACTTTGGTTACGACTCAACAAAAAGGTAAGAGAAACAGAAATACTTTGCATTTAAAGACTTTCAGTACATTTTCTTTATTTTTTTTCTCATCATGAAACCAGAGGATTTATTGTAAATTGAATAGAACAAATAAATTAGATCCTTGTTTGAGGAGCACATTTGGTGGTAAAATCAAAATCAAAATTATTTAATTTTCATATTCCCTTGCAATTAAATTCTATTATATTCATCCTTATACTATGTCGATACCACCATATAAACCCAAATGCAGTATTCTTTCAAGTAGTCGTCTGACTTTTTTTGATATTTTCTCACGATACTGGGCGATCCCCCGAACATTCACTCTGTGATGTTGATATTGTTCTTATGGTTCTGGACAGGAGCTCAGCCTCGTAGCATGTGTTGTGTTTACAGTGAGGAGGGTCGCTAGCAGGTGTACCAACATGGAACCTGTTGCAGTGTTTCCAAGTAGCATTCTCCGTATGTTGCTTACATTGGACATCTTTATCCATGAGTCTATTTTTAACAGAAGAGCGTATGATTCTTTGAATGCATCCCTCCATGTGGTACAGCCATACAAACACTATTTCAGCAGAATTGTTCGGTCGATGTTTCAGACCAGCATCAATTCTCATACTTTGGTTTATTTCCTGTTCTTTTCTGGTCTATCTCTTTAGCACATGCCATCACAGAACATGATGAGAACGACTACAGCCCGTCGAGGTTACACGCTGTTGAGTTCTCTTCATGAATGGAGCATAATTATCATTATGTATATTCTGTGTCTGTTCCTACGTAATACTCAATGAAAATGGAATAGTTAAATATAACTATGTCTGACTGCTGTACAGAATTATTCATGTTTACATTATTACACTGGATACAAAAAATCCATAAAATTCCTTCTTTCTTATGGATGTAAAGAGTTTGACGATTATTCAATATAAGTGTACCAACACATTTTGGGAGCAATTTGTCGAATATCTTATTGCAGAAAAGAGGAAAAAACATTTGGTCTCCTCCCAATCTGTACGGCAAGTAGCTAAACAAGGGATATTGTCAATGTTGTAGTACGCTGTAAAATCTAAACAAAAACTCAAAACAAACAAACCCAAAAACCGAAATCTGAACATTATGCTGTATTTAATATGATACCGTGACATGATGTGAACCGCAGAGCAATCTAGGAGAAATAAAACGTTATTACGGAACTTTAAGGGAATGCCATTATTCATAGAAATGTTCTCTAAATGTAACTGAAAACAGCCGAGCATCATGGAAAAGTGTGAGAAAAGTGGGGAAAATGAATGAATATACTGCAGACTGCTCAGCTTCTCGGATGCATTGAATAACAACGAAAGCCGCCAAATTAAGTGTCACAAAGTTAGGAAACGGCACACCGCTACTGATATCAAAGCCTGCTGATAATTTCAGGGATTATATTTCTTATGTTTGATCCCTAAGTACTGCAGTTTGTATCTCAAAGTTCTGAGCACCAATTTGCTCCCAGGGCTTTTCCCTTGATACCGTGTATTTGTCCATTGACCATTTTAGTAGTTTGTTGTAGTATTAATTCAAAGAAATTCATTTCTGATGTATTTTTGCACATTTTTGGAGAGATTACTTGGACACGAACCAGATGGAGAAAACAGAGCGTTACTATCAGGCATCATGGGGGGCACTATAGCTATAGACCACACACTAGGGGGAGCTTCTCACGAAACACTGTTTTTCGAACATACCTTCCTAACCGTTGGTTCATTTTTGTCTAAATCTGTTGTATATGATTTAAATTGAATAGCTCTATGTTGTATATGTTGTGTTTTACTCTAATCGTTCATATTTACTCACTTGGGGGTGCATGTGAATTGACTTAAAGAGATCTATCTATTATACATTGTTATTTACTGTAATACTACATATTTTACTCACCAGGAGGAGCTGTCTACAAAAGAATACTGCAAACATAACTACATTTAAATTCAAGAGTTCAATCAGGGCGTGTACAAGGCAGGGGATTGGAGACTTTTCGGGGACATACACTTGCTGCTGGTGACAACAGCAAAGGTCTAGTTATTTCTTGTAAGGTACTGTAATTTTAAAACACACAAAGAAAATGTATACACTAAAGGTGAATCTGCTGCCATGTAATTGCTGTAAATGTACAGTGAAAAGTTTTACAGTGTACATTAATCACTGCAGGAGAACACAAGGGAGGAATAAGTCGGGTTTTGTCTCAGCTTGGAAACCTTTCAGTCAAAACAAGTCACAACGTGTCGGTTAGGAATCTCCCTCACTGCAGCAGATTTACAGCAGAGACACATTTCACTTAAGCAGAGGGAGATCGTACAAGTCAGTCTTAAATTACAGCCCATAGTGGCCGGAGGCTACTCTCCTTTGAGTGATGTGGGTCGATGCCGTAACGATCCAGCTACTAAATCTGGGCCGAGGAAGTGGAGGTGAGACGTTGAGAGGAGATCTTAGATTTAGAAGGAGGTTCAGAGGACGCACTGAGATGAACATCTGAACACACTGGCTGTGGGTCATCTTTTCTTTCTGCTGTCAAATTCCACGTTGAGATGATCTAGTGAATACAATACACCTGCATGTTCATGACAATGACAGTTGCAGTTGCTACAGTGGTTTACATAACGATTTTAAGGAGAAAGGAGAAAACAGAAGCAGAATTTAAGGTCAGTAATGTCAGCACGCGTCACATTGTTTGTCATTTGGTCAAGCAGACTGTGAAATCTACCCCCATTCCTGTATGACACTGAACTTGGAGGGTAGGGCTGCACGATTATGGACAGAATCATACTCCCTATATTTGCTGATCAATATTGACATCACAGTTATTTATCACAATTAGTGTATCTCCAAAAAGTCTTTGATAACATGGATTTGTCGTCGCATATCCGCCATCGCAGGCCATTTATGTTATCGTGTAACTCAAAACCTATTTGATGAACCACCACCACAAATTGTTTTCCAAAATACGTCAGGAAAACATCCGGCGTAAAACCTAAGCCAAATCCATATGCAGAACATAAAACTGAGTTCCAAACCGGATGGGTTGGGGCCCAGGTTAAGAAATACCATCACTGGTACAGTTAACCAGCGGGGTACCGACCTATGGGTGGAAACAGTTGATCCGCGGCTGCGAACCCTAAAGGGACCAGCCAAAAGACGAAGAAGTAGATTCCAAAATAGACCTTAGTCTGAGGACAAACCTTTTTTTGGGAAGATCAGTTACATATTTTCGACTCTAGGGGTAACTTTGTCTCCAATGGTTTTCAGGTTATCACTTCTCAACTATAGATTTAGTCCAGATTTTGAGTATTTGGAATTGACTCAAGAAGAACTACCTTGCATATATATATATACAATTTTTCACACACTAGAAGGAAGCTTGTTTTCACACAACATACAATTAAAAAACAAATTACATGAGAGGATCACATAAGTTTTGTCCAAAATGTTGACCTTTTAACTGAAGCCTTTATTACATGCAGGTCATAGAGGTGATTTACTGAAATATTAGATGCCAAGCATTGACAGGTTGGATATTATTTAATGTGGTACGTAAATGGTTAAAATGAAGGGTTAGAAGAACTTTTTACATTATTTGTGGAATATTAATTTGGTTTCTTTTAATGACCATTTGGACGTGAAGAAATTAAGAATTGATTTTAGATGTGTTTGAGGTTTCTGCCTGTTAAAAGACAGCATTTCTTCGCATCACTGTTGCCAAGTGATGGCTGTGGATATATTAGGTATTTATTTTGATGTATCAATATATAAATAGGATTGTCACACATGGGAGATGGGAACACTGTCAGTACTCCGTTGTGAAGCACTTGTTAAAGGTACTCTTTGAATAGGGATATATGATGTTTAAAATCAATGTTCTCACTTCCTGATGAAGCCTTGAAGCCCAAAAGGGTTGGAGTAGGTTCACTGGTTTGAGTAGGAACTCTAAAGTGGTGAACAATGACTTCCTGCTTTACTAGGGTATAAATATGAGGTTTAAAGGAGGCCTAATTCTGTTTGATGTTTTTCAAAATGGGAAAGACCAGAGAACATGGTAACGATGTGGGGGGGAAATGTATAGAACTACATAAATCTGTCAATGGATACGAGGAAATGTGTGAGCAGTAAAAAAAACAAAACCCAGTTTCAACACTCAATAATAAAGATGTTTAAAGAAACTGGAGATGTTACAAAGAGGATGTGTCTGCAAACTGACCCCACACACTGTGTGGAGGATATTTTGACTGACAAAAGTCTCTCTAAACTTTAGAGAGTCTAAAGCATACAGCTAGAGAATTGTCTCTGCTGTCATCCACACACAAGCTAAAGCATCTTCAGTTTGACAAACACCAGTAGGACTTTCAATGGAACGAGGTCATATGTCAGATGACCCCAAGGTAGAGCCTTTTTGTTACAACATCTGAGAAAGGTGTGGCGTAGCAAGAGTGATAGCCATCCAGAAAAGGACCTCACGCCTTCCAACAGGATAATGATCCGAAGCCCACCTCCAAATCAAGCCAAGAAGGGTTCAGAGACCACAAAATAAATTTACCGCCATCGCCATGCCAGTCGCCTGACCAGAACACCTGTGAGATGTGCTGCAGAGGAGAGTCCACACGCCGTTCCTTCCTTCTGTATGAAGGAATGGTATCAGATCTTCTCCATATGTTCTCAAACCTCAGCAAACACTACAGTTGAGACTCAGGGCTGTTTTTGTGGCAATTGAGACGGCACAAATAATCAAAGGCAGGGTTTGCCATTTATTGCGGATTAAATAGATTTAGAGATTATAGGTATAGAAAATAAAAACATCTTTTGAATCTCGTTTGACCCACTTTTAAGGAGAACCAATAATTACGGAGGGCACTGTATATGCCCCCTAATGTTATTCTGAAACTGTATAAAAAGTTATTTAAAGTAAAGATGATTCAATCACTGAAAACGTATCAGTTAAAAGTCTCTTCTGGGTCCAATGGGTCACCTAGAGTTTGCAATGTAAAATTGTGGGTTCAAAATTGTTAACTTATTAATCTAGAATGTCCAAATCACTGATGTCCTCCTTGTCTTCAGGAGGACCGTCACCGTGATCAGGACAGGAACTGAACAGTCATTTTTGTTAGTGTTAAATCAGAATTTATAGTGACAAAAGAAAGATTATCAGGTTTTGACACAACATTTTGATTAAGTACATTCATTGAATGTGATTTGAATCTCAAGTATAAAGCATGTATATCACGATTGGACTTTAAAACTATTTCAAACGAATAAGAGGCTCCGTGTGAACGCAGCTCCTGTAAACCTTGAAGCCGTTTGCAAACTAATTAGTAAATTATAACTTGTATTTGCCTCACCCAGCAATAGCAAAACACGTTGGAAAGAAAAACAGGCTGTCTCTTAATCAGGCTGTCTGAGACCACTGAACGTACAGAGAAAGACACAACAGCAGCTCATTTGTATGGCGCTGTGTGGGGCTTGGATTGGCTGCAGTACATTTGGGGTTTGAACGTCTTGTGCTGGTGTAACAAATGCCTTCTTGGCTCGGCCTGTGTTGATACCGGGACGGGTCTTTCAGACCAGTGCAGAGGCTGCTGTGGCGAGGACAGTGGTCACCGTCATTCACTTGTCCTGTATTGAGTCTTTTCAGTGCAGTGTACTGGCTGGCTGCTGGGGTTCTTTATGGCTGTGGACACTGGACCGGAGCAATGAGTGGAAGGGATTACTCTCTCCGCTGGAATACTAATGACTGTCTTTTGTCACCGATCTGTTTCCTCCACCTTCACTCCACAAACCCCTTCCTTTCTCTTCTTCACCATCCATCCCTCAACCTCTTCCTCTTTCACCCCTTTTGTCATCCGACACCAATTATTCTCTCTCTTCATGCCCCCATCGCTACCCCTTCACAAAGTCAAGCACTGCAAACTCACACACGATCGAACATATTTGCAAACACACACACACACACACACACACACACACACACATACACAGACACAAACACACACTTTATCGCTCCGTACCGCTCTCCTCTCCCCGTCTATGTTTTTCCCTTTTTCACTCATTCGCTCATCCAGTCGTATTTTTCAATGGTGGCTTTTGTCCCTTTCATCTCTTCAAAGACAAAGGATTCTTGTGCACTCAGGACGGAGGAAAGGAGAGCTGGACAGAGAGGAAGAGATCCTAACCATGAGTGTGGTCACCGAATGAGTGGAAATGTATCAGTGATATTAGTGTCGCTGAGGCCGACAGACTATTATTCAGACTCTGCTTACATTGAAATAGCTTGCACATTTCGCAAGACAGGCAGCTGATGCTATTAGACAATACCTGTATTTTTCATATTATCACTACAAAAAAATTGTTTAAAACTCCCCAGTCTCACAAATGAACCTTCAGACATTCCAGTTCATGTCAAGAAAAAGTAACTGTGGCTGTATTGTTCTGTGGACTAGAATTACTCACTAGTGCACCAAATGTCTCTCAGTCTGCAGCTAAAATTTTTCTCAGCAAACGTGATGTTAACTCTTAGTCGAACAGCTCAATGTCAGACTGTTTTTGGAATTAAGTCAGCATTTTTTTTAAATGAAACAAATTTTGACTTTTAAAAAAAAAAAAATCTGCACAAATTTTTATTTTTACACAAATAATCAATGAAATGACTAAATAATTTTTTTTTCAGCATATTCAACCATTAGCTTAGAACTAGCCCTATATTTTACAGAGGGGGCGGGTCCTCTTCAACGGAGTCAGTCATGTTATGCTGCCATTTTTTTTTACAGCGGCCTTAAATAGACCAAAGCAACATAAGCTCTAGAGAAGGTCTTTTCATGTTTATATCTAAATATCCGAGTAAAGACTGTAGCTCAGTGGGTAGAGCGGCTGTGCTAGCTATTGAAAGGTAGCCGGTTCAAGTTCCAGCAAGACTTCATGTCGTAGGGTCCTTGACCCTGAAACCAATATGCTCCTTCAGGGATGGGTCAGATGTTTTCACTTATGTTTTACTGTTGCTCCAATAAAGGATAAATTATTATTATTAGTTGCAATTAAATCCCACACAATAGACCATGAATGCTGGATAGCCAGCTTTGCTTATATAATTGACCTCTTTGATTCATACAAGATATTTATCCACATATTCTTCTTAGACCGACAGATAGATAATATTTCAGTAAACCTGCTAGAAAAATCAACAAATAACTATTTTGTGCACTAGGAGTGGCTTAAATGGATCAGTAAATCTAGATTCATGCCTTCAATAGACACAAATGGATGGTCACACACAGAAGTGTGAAGTTCTAAAGTGCTGAGAGGTGGATTCATGTATTGTTGGTTTGGGTCGTTTCATGGAACTTTTCACCTTAAATGTGCTTCTGAGAACTGCTAAATTTTGTGTTTGAGGTCCATACTTTGCAAACTCAACATTCCTCTAAACAATAAATGGTTTATTGCATTGTTTTGTAAAAGTTCAAAAGGTCTATATGTCCAATCCAGAGTGTGTGGTTACTGTATGTGTAGGCAGGGTTCAGAGTTCAGATAGAGATGGACACGGCCAATCACATGGGCATCCTCTTGACCCCGCCTCCCTCCCTGCTCTCCCCCTCCATATCTTAGTATTCAGAGCACAGACATAAACACAGATCTCCATTCACTGAGTCAGTCTGCAGCATGGTGAGAGGAGAGAGAAGGGTCAGAAAGGATAGGAATGGACGGAGCGTATCAGATCGTCTTGGCTCTCAGGCTTTTGTTAGTGCTGCTTTCTTTTTGCTTCTATTACATTTGCTCTGGAAAGCAGAGAAAGTTTGAGAGTAAAGGGCTTTTTAGTAAGCAGTAAGTGTTTGCGAGAGAGAAAAAATATTTGGACAGAGAAACTGCAGCTCAGATGACAGGAGAGTCTAACAGCATTGACCCAAGTGTCCATGACACAGGCCTTCACTTAACAACAAATCCACTCTTAGCTGGAGTGTATGGGAGAACGTGGACACATTCAACTCAACCTTAGTTAATTAATCCAACAAAAAAAGCCTCCATTTCCAAAGCAGCAACCATTATTATTGCTGCTATGATGCCTCCACTTTTCAAGGAGGGCTTTCTACCATGTTTTGTAGTCTAGCTGCAGTGTTTTGCTCTCAGCCACTCTTAGCCACGGTAAGCCAGATGCTGGGTGACACTGGCCCTCTCGTAGACCCACCCACCTGCTCATTCACTCATTTGAGGGTTGGTGTACGATCTCCAACCAAAGCCGTCTCCATGTCGGTGTCACTGAGCAAGAAACTCCCTCGAGACGGCTGTCCCGTTGGTATACGAATGATGGTGTGAATCCTAACCTCTGCCATCTCTGCAAGAATGTACTGGTGCAGCCTAATTGACCATCTCTAAATTCCAAAGTAGTTTTGTTGAATGAGGCTGAGGGGAGTTCTGTGAGCAGCGTCTGTGCAGTTTCTTCGCAAACTTTCTCAGAAAACCTAAATCCCTAATCACTGAAGCTAATCACAAAGCTCAACTTAGGTCTGAACAAGATTTTGTTTCTATCTGGATCAAACGGAACTTCTAAATGACAAATTACAGGAAGTTACAGCAGGCCACTGCTGCCTATGAACAATAGAAAAAGAAAATCATTCAGAGGAAGGTAAACTTTAAAAATGGGTTGCACTATGACAAACAGAAAGGAAGAGGCGTAATATTTAATTGTGATATGCCAACGCAGAAATCAAAAAATCCTGCATGAAACAATGAAACTTTCTGTGAGAATGAGAGAGACAGAGTCTACACGCCAAGTGATCATCAAGTGTAGGAAGACGCAGTCCACATAGATGATAACTTTGTATGAAGGTATGTCACGAAAAGGTCTTTAATACATTTACAAAATTAGGGGGGGTTTACTCCAAAAGTTTTCAGTTCCTCATTTTTTGACTGTTTGATTGAGTTTTGGTGCATATGAATCAACTCCAGGAGGTCTTTCAAGATTTCATTTTCAGATTTAAACCCACATAGACCTTAGTGCTAGGAAGAACTGGATTGATTTTGGAAAGGTTAGTTATATATATTCCTCACTATTTACTCACTAGGGGGAACTTTTAATGTAAAACACTTGTTTTTTTGGACATAACTTCCTAGCCTTTTTTTTTTTTTTTTACGAAAAACACTATTTTTCAGACATAACTCAAGAACTATTTCATGGATCGTTTTCAAATTTTATACCCTCATAAACCATAGTGTGATGTAGAACCGTATCGATTTTGAGGAAGGGCGGTGTATATTTCTGACTCTAGGGGGAGCTTTATCTCCAACCCTTTTCAGGCCATTTTTCTCAAGTCCAAATTTATTGAATATGGATTGACTCGAGGAAATCTATCTTGTATATATATATATATAATATTCTTACTCTCATAGCCCATGTTTTACTCACTCAGGGCGTAACTTCACATTTCATTTGAAGAGTTCAATCAGGGAAATTGCTTGTACAACTCAGGGGATAGGGGGCTTTTCGGGGACAACAGCATAGGCCTACTTTTCTTGTGTTGTAACATGGTATGAGAGGTGGATCCAATGAGGAAGATACTGCATCCGTTTCATCGTTTATCTGGCAGTTATGAATTTTCTTTAAGCTTTATGTTTTTAAACACTCTTGGAAATTATTTGGATCCAGATCATATTTTGACATGTGGCAGAATCTTATGTATGTAATACTGCATTTTTCCACTATTTGCCCCCATCCTGTAATTGTAAGGAATTGTAAGGAATCCGTTAAAAAAATCTGGATCCAGGAGATAATCCTTATCCCCACCAAATTGTTATCAATACTTTAGAGCCATAGTATATCGCTCCAAGATTACAATAAATAAATACATTTTTTTTTTAAATCATCAAAATCTATTCATAATTTTCATTCTGCTCAAAGACAGAGGAAAAACACCAGCAAAAACATAAGCTTTTTCTTAGAGATGACAATGCACATTTCATATTTGCTGCAAATACTGTAAAATAGTCTACACAAATGAAACAGAAAGGCCAAAAAGGTATGGAAAAGGGTGTGAAAACAGCTCTCTGCAAAATGGGAGAGTATTGTCCAGTGGACGATCTCAGGGTCCTTGATTCAGATTTAAAGACTTCTTTCAGTAAATCATTTTCAAGTGGAATAGTGGCCACCAGTGTCTCTTCATCTCAATTCAGTGCCCGTCTTGTGCAAATGACACATGACTCAACTGGCACTTTAAAACGTTGGAGGTGAAAGAGCAGCTGTGACTTCATGCTGAAAGGCAGCAGCCAGCTGCGTTTGGTGAAAGGGGAAAAGGGGCTTAAACGACCCACTGTGGACCGTCACAATACTGTTCAGTAGAAAAATGTGCCTCTAATCTCCTTCTTCTGCTTCTTCCACCCAAATGTTCCACCCTGTCGTTTTTCTTATTCATGCTGTTATCAAATGTTCTCTCTTTTATCTGTTTTTCAAACTTCCTGCACCTTTTCATTCAAGCACACCTGCTGTTCTGCTATCGCAAACTTCAGTACACCCTTCCTCACCCAAACTTACCTCTCCTTGTCTTTTCATACAGTATAAACCCCCTTCAGCAACTATCCTCGATCTTAACTTCTCTTGTCTCCAATCCCCTGCAGTGCCGACCATGACCTCTGCCACTCCTCCCTCCTCTGAGGGGTCCTCCCCTCAGAAAGTCTGCCACACCCAGACGCAGACTGACATCACCAAGCCCCTGCTGGGGTCCACGGGGGAGAATGGAGATGCTGGTGCAGGTTTAGTTGGGACAGCTGCTGAAGGGCCAAATGCTCTACGGAGGAGGCGTCGCGTCCTCTCCAAAGATGGACGAAGTAATGTACGAATCGAGCATGTGAGCGGACGAGGAGCACTCTACCTCCGCGATCTCTGGACAACTTTCCTGGACATGCAATGGCGCTACAAGTTCTTCCTGTTCTCTGCCACCTTTGCTGGGACCTGGTTCGTGTTCGGTGTGCTTTGGTACCTGGTGGCAATGGTGCATGGAGACCTGTTGGGTAAGAAGGAGGGAGGATGATCTGAGTATGATGGTCTGTAATTGACACAAACATTGAGGTGAAACAGTTTGACCAAAGGAAGGTCAAATACCCTCTACACTACAGCACCAATAACATTGCTTTCTCACTTGATTTGTAGGCAGCACGACCTTAGGAGAATCAACCCAGTTATATCTCAGAACTACTGGATTGATTATCGCAACTTTTTTCGAGGAATTTATGGTCATCAGAGGATGAATGTCTAAGATCCTCTTCTTTCCACTAGTGCCACCATGTATTTTACTTTTATAATTTCAAGCAGAAGATCTCAACAGTTATTAAGTATGGGTAGCTCTGTGGCATAGAAGTTAGCAAGAACCTTCTGGGTTCATATCCATTTGATGAGTAGGGGCCTCTCATTGTAGAATTTTACTCACATGAGTTCCTGCTAACCAGTTCACCTCCACAATCCAAAAACATGCATACATCCTGAACATAATAAGCAGCTACATAAAATTAATGGCTGGACCGCCTGATTGCATGTGGTGTCATCATCACTGAGTCAATAGTTCAAGTGTCCTTTAACAAATTTTCCGTTAGAGTTGATATTGACCATCACCTGATAAATGACATTTCCAACAGTACCTGTACCTGTACCTGTACCCTACTGTACCGAGCTTTATAGAAATGACATCTCCAACCTTTTTCTCCTACACCACTAAAACACTAAAAATTAACATTTGAATGGGCTACCTATTCCACACAAAATGGAAATTTCTCCAATATGCTGTGCTGTTGTTCACCACTGTAGCCATTACCTCGTCAGCCGTCAATTCATCAAGTTTGAAAAGTTTTGTATGGTCCCTTTCTCGACGGAGATGGAGAGAAGAAAGATGGAGTGTTGGTCAATAAGAGAAAAAGTATACCTTGATTATACCTTGATACCCCCCAATCCAATCTCCTCTGTTGTTCCTCCTCTCCTCTAGAGTTTGACCCCCCCTCCAACCACACTCCATGTGTCATGGAGGTGAAGACCTTAACTGGAGCTTTCCTCTTCTCTCTGGAGTCTCAGACCACAATTGGCTACGGTTTCCGGTGCATCACAGAGGAGTGTCCCGTCGCCATTGTTCTGCTCATCTTTCAGCTGGTCATCACCATGGTGATGGAGATCTTCATCACTGGCACATTCCTAGCAAAGGTACCACTGGCAGTAGCTACACTTATAATCTGTTTTTAAATTCTACTCATAGTGTCTTGGAAATTGAAACTATTTAGAATAAACAGAAGTTTATTTTTTTTGCTGTCTCAGTAGTAAAAGCTGTGAAACAGAGGTAGTAGAAGTAAAAGCTGTAGTAGTAGTGTTTGTGTAGATTCTAATTCATCCAAGTCATGAATCATGAATCAGTCAAGTTGAATCATGGTTGAAAGCAACTGGACTGCTTGTTCAAAGCTGGAGACATTTTTCTTCACATCTAAGAGGTTCAGTTGAGAACGAATGTTTATTATGAAAGATGATATGCGATAATAGTCTGTCAGAAAGTCTTTGCTGTTCAGACTATTAAGGGAGATATGATCAAAGGGTATCTTTTTAACACTCCTGCCAAGCCGTGACATAATCAAACGTGCCAAAAGGCACACCAGAACCACCAGACCACTGACTCTGGACCTCATTCACACCACAACAGCAGCAACACGTAAAGCCACCAATAACCAACAGGTATTTAAGATTCTTAAAAGTTAGACTCACCAAAGCAGTTCCACATCTGAAGAAATAGTCTGTCCCTCTTTCTTTCTTTACAGAATAGTGGGAAAAAAATGCTGTCCTAGACGACACTGGCGTTTCAGTTCCTTTTCCATTGGCATGGAGGACCTATTTCGCCAATCAGTTTTAATTTGTTGAAAATGAGCGCTCAGCAGGAGCAGAAAATATGCATGAAGCGCTTTCCCTCGTACATAATACTGATGCAAGACTAGTCTACCTTAAGAACACGCCCAAGCCCAAATAGCATAACCTTGAATGTGAAAGAACATGCCCTAATAAACAACTTTGAAGTCTGACTGATTAAAAAATACGTCAATAAACAAAAAGATGCCGTTAGTTCTAACATCCAGAGGTATGCAGTATCTGAATTGAGACAATGTCACTCTTGAGAAAGGTTTACCACCTACTTATAAAAACAAAATATCGTATCATTTATCTTTCTCAAATCACACTTTGCTTTTTGTGTCTTGTAGTAGATTTAATAATGTATAAACACGACTTGCCTTTTCTTTCACCTAGAACACCATGTGCGTTCTTCCTTTAAAGTATCCCTTACACCAAGACTGTTACACATTTCCCTCTACTTGTAGGTTGCTCGTCCCAAGAAGAGAGGTGAGACAGTGAAGTTCAGTCAACATGCTGTGGTGTCAAATCATGACGGTCGGACCTGCCTTATGATCCGAGTGGCCAACATGCGCAAAAGCTTGCTGTTAGGTTGTCAGGTATGTACGTAGCTTTTGGGCATTTCATTTATGTTGAGGTGGTTTAGGTTTACATGTGTGAGTAGCAGTAGTAGCAGAAATACCTTCTGTGTTTAACGCACCTGATGACCTCTCTGTCATCCGATTCCAAATGGGTGAACCCACTAACACTGACATACAGTCTTTCCTGGACAGTCCATGCAGCGAAGAAACCGAACAGATCCACATTTATGAGACCATACTATCTCTTAGGGATGTTTTAAGTGGGTAAGCACTAGATTGAGATGGCAGTGTATGACTGTAGCTCCATTATGTTTCCAGTATTTAATAATAACTACAAAAAACTTTCAGAGCGCTAAAACCTCGGCCAAAGCAAAACACTACCCAAAGTTGACATTGTTGTGATCAGAATCATTTAGGATTAATACAGTAATTTATGAGTTATTGCCAGCATCTAAATCTGCCAAAACTCCAAGAAACTCTGTCAGTTTTTCCCAGATACTCTGGAACCTTAATCTCTCCTCATTCTCTTGTGCCTTTCATTTGCACATCTCTGGTGGGAGTCTCCCCCCCCACATGCTTGTTTTAATTTCTTCATAAGATAAAACAGAAGGAAAATATAAAAGTCCCGGCTGTAATTGTTGTTTGTGTGCGCATGCTAAAAAGGAAATGTTTGGATCAACTAAATGACGCTTTATCTCCAGATTATATGTCTTTTGATACCAATCCGAGACTTTTCAAGACAGCACTTTTGCAACAAGATGGAAGCACCGCTACACTGGCCTTGTGTTATTTTATTGTAATTAAATACTGCAACACCAAATGTAATTTCGGCCAGGATATCTCAAAACCTATTTCGGGGTTAAATTTCATGCAAGACCGTCCATCAGTTTTTTCGTAATATTGCAAAAAAAAAAGTTATCTTTAGAATGATTAGAACATTTTCTCAAGAAATTGTCATGTTAGCCTGATCGTAATTCTTGAAACACCCACATGAACCTGGACTTTTTAACTGTGTGAAACTGGCTTTTTTCACTGCATTAACCTAAACGGTCTCACTGTATAAACCTGGACTGTTTCTCTGTATGCCCCTTATTATCTAGTGTACCTGAGTGTGAAGTACTTGCTACGTTGCCACGGATACACATTAGTGTAGTATAAATAGTATTACTATAAATATTAGTAATAGTAGTAATATTGCATTTTTTGCATCGAGAATGTTCAGGGTGCCATGATTAGAGATTGAGCTCATTGAGCATATTCTATGATTTCTCTGCACATTTTGATGAAAAATTTGCGTACAGGCTGTAAAATACCCTGAGACTAGATACACAACAGAAAATAGTCCAGAAGATAACATAGTAAAAAGAATAAGGTTGATGAAATGTTGTCAGAGTCAAGCAGACAGAATAATAATAATGATAATAAACAACTTTTTACTTATAGAGCACATTTCATTGAAGAATTACAGCCCTAACTATATCTGAATTAGGCTTGTGGTGTTTATCTGTTGTGGTTGAAATCATTACATTAAAAGTCCTCTGAATGTTTGTTAACCAGTCATGATAAAACTAGAATGAAAGTCAGTGCCATGCTCAAGGACAAATAACCTCTGGAGATGATATTGGCCATTGCAGGTATTAAACCTGGGGCCTTTTGGTTACAGGATGCCTTCTGCACCTTCTTGGCTTCATTTACTGACTCCATCTTGGCTCCCAGGTGACGGGGAAGTTGCTTCAGACGTCCTTGACAAAGGAGGGTGAGACGGTGAGGCTGGACCAACGCAATGTGCCCTTCCAGGTCGACACCTCCAGTGAAAGCCCCTTTCTCATCATCCCCCTGACTTTCTACCACATCATTGATGAGAACAGCCCTCTAAGAGCCTGGGCTGCAAAAGGTTGAACATGACTTTGTGTGTCTGCTACCTCTGTATGAATGTGTGAATGGCTGGATGCGGGCTCAAACATAAGGAGCACCATTTCTAAAGTAGCACTTGCTCATTTTATCAGCATCTTTTTTTTTTTTCCACATTTAGCTCTTAACAAAAAAGCAGTGTCAAAGTTTTAAGGTAATTTTTTTTAAAATCACATTCATGCCAATATTTAAGCACTTTTTTTTTTTCCTTCCTAGGAAATATGTGTCACATAGATTGTCTAAATATCAAACATTATATATACATATAACTGTTAGGTCAAATTGTAAAATCTAAATCTAAATGTAAATATTAAATGTAAATGTATATGTTGAACATAAATATTAAATCTAAATCTAAAAGTCATCTGCACTGAGCAGCACCATCATATACATTGATAAGCTATAACATTATAACCTCATGCCTAATATTGAACAGGCCTTTCCTTGTCTGTCACATTCGCTCTGTGATTCATTTTGTTTTCTGACACCTTTATATCAGAATATGAGTACCAAAAAGGGCAGCACAAACAAAATTCCAGTGCAAGTTGACTAATTACACCTGTTTATTTTGGGCCTTGTCATACCAGCATTCTTGCTAACCATTGGGTCTAGTGGCCTTCCTCAGGGCATACAATAAATTGGAGATCAGGCAATTTATAAGCTGGTACCTTCTGAGGTCGCAAAGAGTTATTTCTTTTCAATATGAGCCTAGTTGCTTTCGGAGTTTGGCTGGGAGGTACCATGTCTGACCTTCAGAGGAGGGCATACTTTTAGATGGGCAAGTGACTCTGAGTTGTCTGTTGTCTTTGGTATTCGCCAGATGTAGGCTTTTGCTTCTTTGTAGTCACGGATATCCCTTTCATATCTATTTTTTTCTAAGCTCTGGTTGCACCCAGGATTAACTTTGTATTTGTGTGCAGTTTTCAGCTGCATTAATTTGCGCTTGGTGCCCATAAATTAAAAATATAAATCTGTTCAATATAATTCCACCACCTTGTCACACATAATATTCATAGAAAATACGGTAAAACTAGAAGATGCAGTCACTCAGGTAACATCGTTCCAAAAGTCTTATTTTGACATTTTTAATTTTATAATTTATTTTATTATGTTGTGCAACTGATAGTTGGCACAACATAATAAATGCCTTTATTTTGAAAAAGATTTTGTTTATTATTGTTTATTTAATTTTGTGAATAGTTATTTTGAAAACCGTACGGTACAATTAGTTTAGTCCTGTATTTTTCTCTGCAAGTCTAACTTTGTATATTTGTACTGATAAAAAAACACATTTCAAAATGATCAGTGACGTGAGTATTTCCCTTCATAACCACTATATTGCATTTGCAATTGCAAATTGCAATATTGTGTACTATCATCCCAATATGACTTTTTCTCCAAATTTTGCAGCACTATTTTACTGCCTAATATATCCCCCACTTGCAATTGACTGATGCAATGCAACTGACTGTCAACTGACGTCACCTGTCAGTGAGTGAGTTTCATGTATTTGCTTGTCAGTGTATAACCCCATGTAGTCCAGACGCAGGTGATGATGATGGTGGTGGTGGCTGATGACTCTGCTGAATCTGATGAGGTTAGAGAGACTGATGAAAGGATGCAGCTGGTGAACCTTTGAAGTGGGTGGTAGGGAGGTGGAGGGTGTTTATAGCTGCAGCATGAAATAATTGGAGGTACAGTTAATAAGAGATTACTCGTATGTGATAGGTGTGAATGACTGGATCGCAGGAGACTAAACTCTTGGCCTAGTGTGCAATGGGATACTCGTCCTAACTGAAATTCTTTCATAGCTTCACAACTGTAGTTTACAAGTTTAAGAGTCACTTTGGTACATGCCAAACAGAGCAAGTTGGGTCTAATAACTATTTGGTGATAATGGTGGAATAGGAATTACTATAAAAATGAGAATGCAGGTTGAATGTATAACGCCTGATGAATTGTAGCTGCTTGTAGTTCAAAAGAAAGACAAAAGACATATGGAAGAATCAAGCTTTGTACTGGCATTATTCACATATTCATACAGTCCCGTTGTGTATTAAGTATGTATGCTTGGATTCAACTCATGGTTTCTATATCAGTGACATTTTCAAACAATGGCTGCATTTTAATATTTTTTTGGCTATATTTGGTTACACAAGCTTTAAATGGGTCATTGGTTGACATGTCTCACAGCACACTTCTCCGTGTTTTTTATTTTATTGAAGGGACTACTTAAATTGAGATTCCAAGTATTTTGCACCAATATGTGAAATTAGCGTTTCACGCGTCCCCTGAGAATCTACGTTTCTACAGTATATTTGTATGCGTAGGTGTATTGGTATTTACGGTCATGTGCTCGGCTGCTTCTGGCTGAGTTGGGCTGGTTTGGCACTGGAGGAGAGGATTTCCTTGGCTGGAATGTGTGTGAGAGAGATTGCCAGAGACACCCCTCATTAGAGCACAATGCCGTACAGTCTGGGGCGCTGACACAAAGCCGGCTCAGATCCACTTACAGAAGCAGCGTCAACCCCTCAACAAGGCATCAGCACTAGCGGACTCTGATCGCTGTGTTATTTAGACTCACTCCACTCAATTACTGCAGACAGCTCCTGTCATTTCAGTCCCTGTCCTCATCTGATACACTGGCTTGTTATTATCAGTTGTTCCCCGTTTTCTCCTTTTTCTTCTTTCTTCTCCTTTTCTTTATGCCCTCGCAGTATCTTTAAGCTTCGCCCTTTATCTTAAACATTAAGTTCATGGTGTTAGTCATCCTTAACCTCTGTTTGACCTCTGTTTTAATCGCTCTGCTGCATGTAAGTCCCCAGTGTCACTTCAGTCAAGAAACAATATTCACTAATTCTTTCATCATCTGTAACTGCTTATCCTGTACAGGGTCTGATTCAAACTAAATCTCTATCTTAAGCCATCCATTCATTTTCTGCAACAGAATATCCAGTTCAGGATTGCAGGGGTCCAGGGTCCAGCCTATCCAGCTTTCAATGAGCAAGAGGTGGAGTCCACCCTGGATAAATCAGCAGTTCATCACAGGGCCGACATATAGAGGCAAACAACCATTCAAGCTCTCATTCATACCTACGGGCAATTTAGAGTCACCTTTTCAACTATTTTGAATGTTTTAAAATGCGTGAAGAAGCAGGAGTACATAGAAAGAACCTTTGCAAACACAACTCCAAATAGAATGGATGGACAGAGGTGGATTTGAACCCAAAGCCATCCTGCTGTGAAGTTACTCTGCTACCCTCTACGCCACGATGCTGCCCATCGTAATCCATTTCATCTTTATTTTTGAAGTCTGAGCAGCAGGAGGTGGGGTCATGGTCCCTTGAGACGGGGCTGCACCATAGTTTTGTCTTTGGAGGTGGAGCATGGCCGCAAGTGATACGACCTAAAAGATGGTGAACTATTCCTAGTTGGGGTACGGGTGGAGTAGCAGACCTGACGTGCGGATCAGTCAGAGTGAAATAAACACACCATCCGATATACGGATTCCCTTGGTCAGTTTACCGTTGGAAAAAAAGATTTTTAATATCAATGAGGATTTTTACCTGGTAAAATAAAGACTTTAATAATATTAATTTAAAAAAACTTCCCAAGGCCCAGCACAGGAGAGCCAGCTGGTCTGGACAAGACTCCGCATTCACCTGCGTCTGAAAGACAAGGGATATTCTTTTTAGGACGACGTTCACATCTTGGACAGAGAGGATAGATGGTTTTAAAGAGGAGATACGGAAGGCATCTACGTCAAACTGGAGCGGCGCTCTCTCATCAAGGGGGGGTGGTCTACGTCACCACCTATCGCCCACATCCAATGCAGCCCTAATATCTCTCCACAGACAGTTTTTCCATCGTCCACACCTGGATTCACATTAGGCTAACGACCCACAGCAACAGATGGACTCAACCATCCATGCGATGAGATCTGTGGTTATTCGTACGGTTTGTTGCAGTGTAGACAAGCAGTTGCGAAACCTGCTGTTTTTCCTGGTGGGTCGGTTCTGGGTCGGTTCTGGGTCTGGGTTAGGGTAAGGACTGTTTAGACAGATGACAGAGTGTGACAGTGAGGCCTGTTGATGCAGGTGTGTGTTTGTGTGTTTCCTACGGTGACTAGTGTTTCCTTTTTGTGTTCTTTATATTTTACATTTTGTGTCTAAAATGTTTTAAATGTATTTACGTCCGGAATGCTTTTGTTTGTTCTGTATGTGTGTTCAAATTGTAGTGTGTGTGTGTGTGTGTGTGTGGAATCTGGCCAAATGTTTTTGGTTTATAAGTGGGAAATCTTATCATTAATTTGCAACCACTGGGATCTGACCTCTTAAATACAGCAGATTGAATATGATTTTGTGTATGTTAAGCTAAAAGAACCTGCTTCTCTGCGTGGGGCGGCACAGTCAGGACAGTAACCTCAAAGCAAAGAGGTTCTGGGTTCAAATCCTCCTCTGTTCCACACCTTTTTTCTGTGTGGTGTTTGTTCATGTCATCTGGCTTCCTCTCCCAGTCCAAAAAGTAGCAATATTGGTGAATTGTTGTCTCTGAATTGCCTCTGAGTGTAAATGGTTGATTCTGTGTTTTCAGCTCTGTGATGAACTGGCAGCTTTTCTAGGCTGTCAGCTGGGATAGGCTCCAGCCTCTTTCTCTTCCCTGAACAGAATGAGCAGTTATGCACTTATAGAGTGAATGAATATTTGGTTTTTGCAACCAGCTGTCATCTACTACACCCATGGGAGTATCCATGAGACCCCCTCTCTACTGCACACACTGACCCTCCCCCTCCTCTTCCTACACATCACTGATGGACAAAATGGACATTTCAGATAGCTGCACAGCTGTTTTCAGTTTACCCTTTCATCAACACCAATATGCTTTCTTATTTTTCATTGATTTATATATATTGTGTATTAGTACCACTGATAATAAATATAAGTAACTTTGTCTGTTCAGAAATTTTTTCATTCTATGTAGTCAGAAGTAACATATGCTTTGTGTCCGACTCTGCCCCAGTAGATAAGCAACCGTTGCAGGTTTAGATTTCTCTTTCATCAAAAGATTTCTTTCATATTTATCAACTCTGAGGATATTATTAATGTAATGCGGTAAACTATCTCCTTTTCTTTCAAACCTAAACTCTCCTCTGCCCCCCAGGTGGAGGATGGACAGACCCAGAGCTGGCCGACTTTGAGCTGCTGGTGATCATGAGCGCCACAGTTGAACCGACCTCCGCTACCTGCCAGGTTCGAACGTCATACCTTCCAGACGAGATCCTTTGGGGTTACGAGTTCCCCCCCGTTGTCTCCCTTTCTGCCTCGGGAAAATATGTAGCGGATTTTGCCTTCTTTGACAAAGTGGCCAAAACCAAAACCCCTCCCCTATTTAAGCAGATCCCGTCAAACCAGGCCTCCCATCGCCACGGCGGCAAGGAGGATGGCATGGATCCAGAGAAGATGCGGCTGGAGGAGAGCTACAGGGGGCGTGAAAGGGGACGCATCCGAGATAGCAGCCCTTTGAGTGTGCGTATTAGTAATGTATGAAGGAAGAGAGAAAGATGGGAAGTGGAAAGTTGATGTGAAACTGAGACAGAAGGAAGAGAAACAAGCTGCTCAACAGAAGAAGTGAAGAACATCTCCCATTTTCAACACAGTGCCAAGCCTATAGTTTGATTTGTGGAAATGTAACACCTTAGTATGGAAGCGTTTGCTGTCATGCCAGAAAAGAAAAGAAGAAATACCTGTATCAATTTTTTTTTTAAATTGACTTGATGAGAGGATTTTTGCAGTGTACTTGAAAGTTTCAGATGTAAATAACTGAAAATCACTGTACTGTTTTTTTTTTATCTCCTTTTTTTTAAATGAAGGAAATTCCTGCAACAGGCAGCAAAAATACTGGAACCATATCATATTTTTTAACGAAGAATGTATCATATTTGATGTGGTTTCTTACACTTGCTGCACCTGAAACTTGTGGGTGTAACAGTGGATGAACTGCATGTTGAGTAATATTACTAAAAGCACTTTAACTTTGAAGAAAAGTGGCATTTCATTAACTAACGACGATTCTAATGCACTGTAATATATGATTACGTTTTGTAGTTATTTCTGGGGTTTCAGAGTCTGAATGTACATTGTTATGCTTGAATTGCGTCATCTTTTGAGTTTGAAAATATTATTTTTAAGGGCCTCAAATGTCATGTACAGTAACCATGTGTGATAATTTACCATACTTTTGTACAGTGTTTTACATGTTTTTCCTGCCTTCTTTATTTCTTTATGTCTTTAAATCTGATATGTGCCTCTACGTAGATACCCTCATAATTATTCTCAAAGCACAAGGTTATTACTGTAAAGAAGTACACACCATCTTTTTACCGCTGTATTTCTTCTTCACTGAGTGGTTATGTAAATATCTAAACAACTACCGTTTTGTGTTGGATAATTGTTTCTTTTTACACCACCCATAGAAACATAAACAGAAGCATCAAAATTATTTTTAAGTAAATACATGGAAAGCCAATTCCATCAGTAAATAAAAACAAAATATGTCGCATATTATAAGTCGCAGATAATAAAGAGTTTTAATCCCTGCCTCAGTTCTTGACTCAAAAATTATGGCATAAATCATTTTCAAATTTTTATACACACATAAACCGTAGTGCGAGGAAAAACTGGAGTGATTTTGTGAAAGATTGGTTGTATATTTCCAACAGCTTTATCTCCAAAAGTTTTCAGGCCAGACTTTCCCAACTATTAGTCCGATTTAGTCCAATTTTTGTCCAAATGAATTGACTCAACGAGATCTATCCATCTATATACACTTCTTGAGAAAATAAACACAACACAGAATAATCACAGAGTAACTCCAAGTCAATCACATCGCCGGGATATCAACCTGTTCAGTCAGAAAGCAATAATGATTGTGAATCAGTTTCACCTGCTGTTATGCAAATGGGACAGACAACAGGTGGAAAGGAGAGGCAATTAGTGAGACAATCCCTATTGAGGAGGGTTTTGTAGGTGGTGGCCACAGACCATTTCCCTTAACTCATCCTTTCTGGCTGATTCTTGGCTAGTTTTCCATTTTTCCAGTGCCCTCGCCACTAGTGGTAGCAAAAGATAGGTAGTGCAGCTCCTAGTGCAGGAGATACCAGGAGACAGGCCAGTGCACCAGGAGAGGTGGAGGGGGTCGTAGGAGGGCAACAGCAGCAGGAACGCTATCTGCTCCTTTGTGCAAGAAGAAACAGGAGGAGCACTTCCTCAAACCTGTAAACAATCGAGTACCTCTGGGACATCAAGTATCGTTGCATCCCCCGTCGTTGACGACTTCGCTGACGGACGCCCTGATCCAGGTCTGTGGGGAAATCCGTCAGGAGACCATCCGTCGTCTCATCAGAAGCATGCCCAGATATTGAGTGCATTCAGGCAGGTGGAGAACATACACACTGCTGAACCACATTATGAGTTGTTTTGAGGGAATTCTCAAAAGGGGGATCATCCTGGTATCTCATTATTCCACTTTGATTTTGAGTATGAGTCTGAATCCAGTCCGCAATGGGTTAATGATTTTGGTTTCCATTAATCGCTCTTAAGTTATTTTTTAAATTACGAGATTTAATCAGTAAACATTTCAACTGGAATATTTCATTCGTCCAGGTGTGGTTAGTGTGATTTTGCTTGATTTTGCTCCGTCAGATTTAACTACATGAAAATCTTTTCAAGTAGACTAAATTGTTGATTAGTTGACTAAACATGTAAAAAGAAAAACCCAAGAAACCAAATACATGAAAATTCCCAACAAAGTATATCCTTCATTTTAAGTAAAATTGAAGATCTACTTGAAATGGAAATAACTCTTTGTTTCACGTAAAATCAACATAGAATGTTGGAAGGATCTTGGCAGCAGCACCAAAGTGTCAAAGTCTGCGGAAGTGCCATCTGTGAATAAGCTGTCCAGACAGATCATCGGTTGACAAACCGATCATGTAGGTTATCCCCTTGTTGATGCTTATGTGTATTCCCAGGTACTTGTTGGAGCTCACCTGCCTGATCACATTGTCTCCAACGACTACAGGGTCATGGGATCTCACTTCCCTGGGGTCAAATGTTATTTGTTTGGTTTTGTTGATATTCAAATGAGGTGATGGTTATCACACCACATTTTGAATGAGTCACTTTCCCTGTGGTAAGTTGAAGGGCAGGTATTGGTGCATAATAGGTTTAAAATTATTGGGTCATCCGAAAATGTGATGATGTGCTTGTTTGTGCGATTTCTCCTGTATTTGTTGGTCTATAGTGTGGAGAGAATAAGCGAAATAAAACATCCTTGACGAACCCTTGTGCTGTAGGGTCGGCTCTCGGAGAGGTAGCCATTAACTTTAACCTGCTGGGATCCGTCTGTAAGGAATTAAGGCAGAAGTTTGTCAATAAAAGTGTAAAAGATCAATCATTAAACGCTCCGCAGATATCAGCCATTATTATGGAATGGGGTTTATCGCAAAAAGCCCACATTTGATTAATTTGACTCCTCGAATTAAATTTGTTTTTCTTTTTTTTTTTAAAAGAGTCCCCCTACTGACTACAATAAGACCTATTAAGGTTAAAATAAGATATATACAAGTTGCATCTCCTTGAGTCGATTCATTAGAATCAAATTTGGAGTAAATTAGACAGAATTGTTGAGAAATTAGGGCCCAAAAACTTTGGGAGATAAAGCTCCCCCTAGTGCTGGAAATATACAGCTTACCTTTTCTAAAATCAATTCAGTTCTTCCTCGTCCTAAGGTCTATTGGGAGATAAAATTAGAAATGATCCATTAAATAAGACTGGAGTTATCGTGTTAACATGGAGGATCTGTGGACGCGGCGGCGAAGACGATTCCATAATATCCCCAAACCCAGCATATAAAATATTCTTCTGAGTGATCAGTCATTTGTCAAACAGTGTAAGTGAGAGTGCAGCGTGGCAATATCTTCTCTCACCACTAAATGTACTAAAAACTGAAATGTGTTCTTATTACATTTTTAAATGTTCATTAAGTCATGATTCTCACACAACAACAATGTTGTGTTCCACAGACGCTGACGTGATCCTGGAATATCCAAGATCATTTGGTACGAAGGAGAAACGTTGCCACTGCGCTCTAGGCCCCGCACTCATTTTACAAAAAAGGATCCCTTAATAGAAAGTCTAAAAACCAGCAGTCACTGACAACAACAAAGCCATCCAGATCCAGTCAGATGGAAACTTCTATACCTGTAAACTTGACAAGAATGAGGAACCCAAACCAGTGAAGCTGAAACTGGAACATAAGTAACTTTTCATCCTATTATCTCCTTACTTCAAGGACAGATGTTAAACATTCAAAAGAAGACAAGGTTGTCATACGATGGGTCAGAATCGTGTAGAAATTGGAGAATAATTTAATAAAGTTCTCATTTAGATAATTGATGGCCATGCATTCCACACCTGGGCCTTCAGTGCTATCCTCTCACAATCAAACTGCCTCCAGCCTCATTTAACGGTTCTCGCACTAAACAATGAATTATTGGTGCATTTTGGCCTCTCTTTTACACGGAAACAGCGTCTTTTGAGGCATGAAAAAGAAAGCTTTTTATAAACAGATCCCAGAATTCACCATATTGCCACCTAGATGCAAGTTTTGGGACTTGGAATTGATAAGAGTAATAAGATTTGATTTCTTGTGTAGTAATTACACATTAAATAATCCTGCTTACATTTTGCACATGAATCAACAGTGGTCAATATTACACATTTGATTCCAGCATTTCATAGTTTGCTTGTTGTATTTTATGGGTTTTGTGTATGTTATGTACTCCTGACTACTACTGAACTGAATTGAAATGTAAAAAAATTCCTTTATTTGAGATTTTGGAAATGATATTATTGGGTCTGCATGTCTGTCTGTCAAGCGGCTGATTTACGGTAACAATAATTTTTGTGTGGTTTTTAAATCATAAAGCATTCACCTCGAAGGCAAAACTGAAGAAAGATAAAACACATGTTCCAGCAGGAGGCAGTGTGACCCTGACATGCTCTGTGTTTGGACCATCATCCAGCTGGACTTATTTGTGGTACAGAGGCAGGAAAACCTATGAGCCCATGAGCACACAAGAGGCTGCTTTCCCCTCAAATGGAAAAATCAGTGTCTCGCAGGGTCGACTGTACTGGTGCAGAGCTGGAAGAGGAGACCCGATCTACTACACCGAGTACAGTGAAACAATCGGTACTGAAAGTATTGTTAAATAGAAGATATACATTCAATAAAAACCATTGCGGATTATGACATAATCTTGAGCAGGCCTGCTGTGAATCTGAAAACTAGCTGGCTTGAAGTATACTTTGGAGAGGTGATCACTCTTACGTATGACGTTTAGGACGGTGAGGATGCTGAGTGGGAGTATGAATGGAAAATACCCATTTCGACCAGATCCGAAAATATGTAATATTTTTGTGTATATTTAGGCTGCCTTTGATTTGTGTGAAGATCCAGTACAGTTTAGTTTTAATAGAAGGAGCCAGGTGGGGGTGAATTGCTGTGTGAACTAAGTCATCATCATCATCAATTAGATTTTTGTCATATATTGAGGGTCAAACAACAATATAACGAAATTCGGGTAGCACTCTCTGAGGCATGAAAATAACATGTAAGACAATTAAAAACAATTGAAGACATAAAGTGCAATATAACATTGTGTTGTCCCAGTGGGCCATGTGTAAACAATAATACATCGTTGAAAATATGTTCGAAAGAAGATCTAAATTTAAATCACCAACCAGAAAGAAGACCTATTTTCACTCTAAGAAAATCCCTTTTCAACACGAGCCTGTCTTCACCGCGTCTCCGTCATGGCTGAGTTCTGGGGACACAGTGACTCTGACCTGCAGAGTCATTGATCCATCTGCAGGGTGGAGGTTCTACTGGCATAAGGCGGTTCCCCAACTATCCAACAACTTTTATTACTATGAACTGCTGGCAGCGGCAACTCCACTGAACAAAAGTTTTCTATCGTTCCTGGAAAGGCACACACATCAGGATATACGTGTAGAGCTGGAAGAGGAAACCCAGTATATTATACCCACTACAGTCATCTTAAGTTTGTCTGGTCTGGAGGAAGGTTTTAACAGCTTTTCAAAGCTTGCACGACGAATGTAACTGTAACGTGTGAACATTTCTTTTCCGTAATTCATCCTGACGCATCATTAGAGCCCCGAAAAGTCAGGATTTTATGGAATCAATATCGTCATGCCTTGTCTTCAGCAGATGCTTCATGGATAACAATAGGATAACTCAAAACCTATGTCATGAATCATTTTGAAATGTTATAACCACATAGAACTTAGTATGGAAAAGAAATTGATTGATTTTGGGGAAAGGTCAGTTGTGCATTTTTCTACACTAAGGGGAGCTTTATCTACAGACGTTTTTGGGGAAGAAGGCATTGGTCTAGTTTGTTATGTGCAATGTTTTAAACCTGTGACTTCAGGATTTTCCACTCTCAATCCTGTAAAACTACCATTATAACTAGCACCCATTGACCTCTGGCGAGGCAGTCCAGTCCCATTTTGTTACTGTACTATAAATTAACAGTCAAAGTCAGCATACACAAGAAGCAAGAGGCTGGTGCCAGAGACAAGGAAATGCGCTGACCAACCAATGAGGAAGTTGTTTGCAAAAATTGGAAAGCCAACAAGTACGGTGCGCCACAAAGATATCACACATCCTCCTCACTGAGCCAATTGCCCATTGGGATGTTGGAATAGATGCAACGGTTGAAGGGAAGAGGGTAAAAATACTCAGACCTCACTGCAAGGAGGCTGGCAGGAGAGTCGTAGTTGTTCACCTCCTGAGGGAAATGGAAGTAACTGGAAGGCCCTGAAAGACCAGGTGGAGGAGGCTAAGTGCAAACGCTGCAATAGGGATCCACTCACTCACACTAGACATATAGTTATAATGTTATGGCTGACATGCATTGGTCTGACACTTTGATTATACTCACCAACATTTTGATTTAAAAAACCACACATAACAAATCCATATAAGACCAGAGGATTGTTTGAATTATCGGTAGCACTTAACTTTATTATAATAATATATATATTTTAAAAACATTAATATGGGAATATTAATATTTTAATATCATGATAATAATGAGGTAATATAAGTTGATGTTTTCACAGTATTATGGGCTAATTGCAGCGTAATACCTTCCAAATTAGGTTCAACTTGGTAATTACCATATTATAATGCTGAAATTCATTGCATCACTTTTATTCCTAACATTCCTATTTTTCCCTTTTGGGAACACGTGTGATAGTTTCCCTGTAGTAACCATGAATCAGTGCAGCAAAATGCAAAACTACCTGTTTCTAATTAATTTCATGGTAGTATTCGATTGAACCAAACAGTCAGATGTGCAGAGATTATACTTGTGGTAGTTTGTGTGCAATAACCATGAACCATTGCTGCAGAGTGCCAAACTACATGTCTCTATTTCATTTCTCACTACCTTCATCTATAAACATTAAATACTATTGATGTTTTGTACATGTTTTACAATTCAAAGTTCAAAGGAATGCCTTGTATGAATCCATTACTGCTTGATTTATTGAACATAACACAAACGGCTGTCACAACGGCGTCAAGCAAAAGCTTCATTTCTTTGTCATATCTTAGGAGAGAGTCCACTGGACATAGTGGAACCCTAACTTTCTCCTCACTGTCAGCTGCCACACGGACCTCCGCACTCACACCAGTGGAGGCGATGGCGTGTCGATCCACGTTGTATTTTCATCACTTCTATTGACACTGCTTGTTTTATGGGAACTTTTAAGGACCGCCATGTACCTGTGTTGGAAGTCTTCTGGGTTTTTCTATAGTGCTTGTGCTTTATCTATTTGTATGTGTTTTCAAAAACGTTGCAGTGTGTTTGGCCCTGTCGGCCACCGTAGAAAAGACTTCCTGAAACGCGATGTATAAGAAAAGTAATTTCATTCACATGTGCCATGCAGGCGGGAGAGTTCTCCGCTGTGTTATTATTATTATTATTATTATTATTATTATTAACGTCACGTCTGCAGCTGACAAACTTACCTGCAAGACACGAAAACAAAATCTTTGTTCCATTTGTAGGAGAATCCAGTCCTGCAGCGGAGGATGAAGATGAAGTCAAAGCAGAAACAGTAATGATGCAGCTAAAATCTACATGAATTTGTTATAAATGTGAATAAATTCTCATAAAACATCAATTCTTTAACAATCCTAAATCTTTTTTCCCACGTTTCTCTTTTTAGATCAATACAGGGATTTGTTAATTGAATTGAACAACATGACCATTTAAATACTTGTATTTCCAGTTTTAAGAAATCACTATGTTTATGTCTCCCATCCTATCTGATGTTATTTTGTATCAAACAAAGAAAATTATTCAAATTGCACATTTTTGCTTTGCTTATTCTTACAAAAATGTACTGCCAGTTAATAAATGTGCATATGTATGTAGGTGCATTCTTGTGTGTAGGCATGTATACAAACAACATTTTTTGTACATCCAAAACTGCCTTCTGCTACATCTCGCATTTTAAATATTATTTTTTGTATTAAATTCTTGCATATTTGCAGAGTAAATGTTTTGTACCAGGATAACAGGTCAAATTATTGTAAGGATGACACAACTAGGCAGTAAATTTCCTGATAAAATAAAATTGTAAGAGTTTCACCATATTTCACTATGTTTTTCCCATTTAAAGCATTTTTTTCATTGTGTCTCTCCAATTTGTGTGTAATCAGGATGTTACATATCGTGATTCATTTACATCCATGAATCAATTTCCTCTTTTTGTGTTTGTAATCTGCCATTGATGGTAATGAATATGTCATGTATTTATGTGAAACGAGAAAAGCTCAAAATAACTGCTAAAGACATAAAAAAGAGAGGCCTGGAAGTTGACTTATATTCAAAAAAATGTAAAAGTTTATAAAATTATTAAAAAATGTTTGTAAAATGTTTGTATGTGAGTTTCCTCTCAACAGTGATGTCTAGTACAACCCGGCCATGTCTGGTCATCACCCTTTGGTGGGGCCATTTTGTTTTTCCTATTAGTGGTTGTTGTGTTCTAATTCCCATCGCATATTCTTCAGTAAGTGGATGTAAGATGACTTTATTGCATGGGGAGTCCATATAGCAACAATTACGTCGTTATTTTACTAAAAGGTGGTGACATTTAATCAATGTCAAATGTTTAGTTTTTTCTGAACTCCCTTCACCCCTCTTTCATACATTTTTACAAATTCCAATGTTCCAGTTATTTAAGCAATGTAAGAATTGAAGGTGATTAATGCATAAGAAGGTTTTATGTATGAGCATGCTTATACATTATTGCATATAATAAAGTAATCACTCGATAAGATTATATCAAAATTGCTATCTGGACGAACAATATCAAACGCCATTGCCCTGTTGTATCCTTAAATGTAATGCTTTAACGGTTCATTAAGCTGTATATGTCCTTTTTTATTTTATACTCGAGTGTTATATTTACATTAAGATTCATTATTATGTCAGTCAGTGAGCATATATATAAATGGTTAAGAGAATGTTTGTGAAATAAACAAATCTTCTCATCTGCTGTGAGTTTCATACATTTTCTACAGTGTCATTGTGCTGACTGTATTACTTCACTTTTAGGAAAAAGAAATGTCAGCAGAAAAGGTTACGTTTCACTTCTGGGTTTCATTATACGGATGTCAGCCTGTCAGTTGTTATCTCTGAAGGGACAACAACTAAATGAAGCTCAAAAGAGATTCCTTTCTCAAATATATGCATGCCTTGATGGTTGGTAATTATATTCACATTAATAAGGCTTGAGTAGACTAGTTATATACAAAAAGAGTAAAGCTGCCAACTTCCCTTATATATCATTATAAACATATATGATGAGGAAGTCTTAGTGGCATATATTCTCCTCTCTACTCTCCTCTTCCTGAATCTCTTTTTATTTTGCCATAGTGGGCCACTGGTGAGACATACAAGCCAACTTCTTGCTGCGGACAGGAGTCTATTTAAGTGATGATGTGGTTGAACCTGGCGTGTAGTATAGTGTAGTATGGTATAGTATAGTAAAGTATAGTGTAGTATAGTAAAGTATAGTAAAGTATAGTGTAGTATAGTAAAGTATAGTGTAGTATAGTAAAGTGTAGTATAGTAAAGTATAGTGTAGTATAGTAAAGTATAGTGTAGTATAGTAAAGAATGGTATAGTGTAGTAAAGTATAGTGTAGTATAGTAAAGTGTAGTATAGTAAAGTATAGTGTAGTATAGTATGGTATAGTATATTATAGTAAATTATGGTATAGTGTAGTAAAGTATAGTGTAGTATAGTAAAGTGTAGTATAGTAAAGTATAGTGTAGTATAGTATGGTATAGTATATTATAGTAAATTATGGTATA
>VRLP01003840.1:0-57614 GCA_009660295.1 Lophius piscatorius | reverse complement strand
TTTCCCCGGCGGCCGGCGTGTAAAACCCGCGGCTGAATTTTTTTCCCCGAGGGGGCCTTTTTCTGTGTGGGCGGCCCCGCACCCCCCCCCCCCCCCCCCCCCCCCCGCCTCATTCATGAAAGCTTCATGCACTCTGAGCGGGAATATTTCCAGCAGACAGAATATTTTCGCAACCGGATCGGGGCGGCGCTCGGACCCACAGGTGGTGTCGATTCTGAGCCGCAGCTCCAGCCGTCTGACGGTTCCTAACGCTTATGAGTTCCTGTAACTTCCAGAGAGAGATCGCAATCGGTCGTTTCCTGGAGCTTTTTTGGGTCGGGGTAGGAATTTCCAGATGGTCCGGGCTAAACGGCCGCGAGGGTCCTTCATTGGACCGCAATTATTGCAAATGTGTGTCGGGTTATCGGGATCCGTAAATACTGTAAGAATCTGCGCTCGCACACAAAAACGCTCTTGTTAGAGTTGGGAGATGTGAGGATGAGATAAAGGAATACCTGGAGAAGTATTTAAGATCCGGAGAGCTGCTATTACCCATAATTCATCAGTTGGCTTTGGCTTTATGCGTGACTTTTTCTACAAACACGCCCAACAGTTCGCAAATGGGTGGAGATCTGTGCCTCATGTTCAGCCTCCATGAGTTTGGTGTGGGGCGGCACGTAGTCGCTGACGTGAATTATTGAGTCTATTAACGGAACAAAGTCCAAACAGAACACCGAGCGGGTTTTCAGGTTAGTACATCCCTGAAAAGTCTGGGAGATTGTGGAATTCTCATTGTCATAACTCAAAAACTGTTTCATAGATCATTTTCAAACTTTACACCCACATAGCCCTCAGTGTGAGGAAGAACTGGCTTTATTTGGGGGAAGCCCAGTTTTATATTTTTGACACTAGAGGGAGCTTTATCTGGGGAAATCATTTCTCAACTGTTGGTCCGTTTGCGGCGCATATGAACGGATTAAGGAAGATCTTCGTTGTACGTATCGTGTTTTTTCTGTTCTAGTTCATATTTAACCCACTAAGTGGAGCTTTTTCACGAAAAAAATACTGTTTTTTCGGACATAACGTCACATTTGTGTTCAATCCGTGGAACTGCTTATACAATGCTGGGGATTGGGGGTCTTTTCGGGGATAAGTCCAACAGTCCAAAAACAGGAATAAAGGTGGATTGGTGAAGCGGAATTGTCCAGAACATGTTAAAATAAACATCTGTTACGTGATATTACTGAGTACATTCACCAACTTACTACTCATGTACTTGGGTTTTTTTTTGTTTAATCTTCATTAAAGTATAAAAACCCCCGTTGTTATTATCTTTTTTTGACAATTTCATTTGTAAAAATACTCTAAATAGTAAATAAATGTTTCAATTCCTACATTTTCTCTGCGTATTATGTAGCAATACGTACATTCACTGCAATACCCGACTCAACTGTTGCACAGAAGAGGCGCGGCTCACAGGTTAGCTTGCTAGCATCATTAGCATGATAACTGGCTAATTACAGGAAACGGAATGAAGAAGGTTAAGTGGAGAATCTAACATCTGGAGATTGCCTTTGAATTCACGTCGGCGGCTCGCAGTAGGACCCGTTTGTTGGCCTCATTGTGTCGCGTTTATTCCAGATGATTGGAAGAAGGTTCAGCCAGACTTAAAGAAGTCTGTAGTAAATGTTAACCCAAGATTTTGATAGATAGCTAATGTATGCCACTCTCTTTGACCCGGGAGGAAACAAACAGGCAAGTGAATGGCTCTGAGAGACTTTACCAGGGAGCAGATTATGTTGGGGTTAAGGTATCTCCAGAACCGCAGGTCTTGTTGATTGTTCCTGGTCTGGTTTGGTTAGAACCTACCACAGTGGTCCGAGGAAGGACAACTGGTGACCTGGTTACCTGGTTATCTCGATGCCCGAGACTCATTGATGAACGAGGAGGTTCTGATCTCCTTTACCACAAATGGTTGTGAAACTTATTTTTGGTTCTAGTGGAGTTATGTCATAATAACATATTGTGAAAGTACAGAATGTTAGGGAGGTGGTTTTAATGTTATGGCTGATCGACCTGTAGAATTATACGAGTAGGACGACGACGCTTTCATTTTTTTTTTATTCTCTGCATTTGAGCCATTCCTGAGGAGAAGTGGCCTCCGGGGTCTTGCTCAAAGGAGCTGGGATTGAACCCCCGACCTACCGATTGGGGGTCGAACCAACGATCTGCTGGGCCGGTTTAAGCTTCTGGACCACATCAGAGCAAGAAAATCTGGACCAAAGCAAACCCTTACTGATTATGTGCTGCCATGGAGGACAGGGTTGCTGGTTCCAGAGGTGCTCCTCTAAAGAACCTCTAAAGAACCTCTAAAGAATCTGCAGGTCCAGTAAAAGCTTCAGTCCAGATGTTTGCAATCCTCTTGTCGTTTATCCGTTGTTTTAGTTGCTGAGCGATTTTGTCCTCGTCACGCGTCTTCCCACTCATCCTGTATCTGCTTGTGTGTGTGTGTGTGTGTGTGTGTGTGAGTGTGTGTGTGCGTGTGTGTGTGTGTGTGCGTGCGTGTGTGTGTGTAGTCCGTTGAACAAAGCCGCAGGAACAGGAGCTGTGTTAGCATTAAGGCTAAGCTGATTTAACACTGAAGCTTTGTCGTGATCTGGAGGCGGATTTTTTTTCTTTTCTTTTTTCCTTTCCTGTGTGTGTCAGATAGAACCTTCTTCTTCTCCCTGCTGCTCCACTTGCACTTAGTCTTACCCATTTTCCACCAAATAGAACCCGGTGCTAGGTCGCTGCTGGTGCCAGTGCCAGTGCTTAGCTGGTTCAACTCGTGCACCTCCTGAAGAACCTGTTGGCAGATAAAGGGGCCGGTGCTAAAGCTGTCGAAAAGCAAAGAACTGGTTCTAGGTCAGGCTCTGGCTCCGAACTAGCCCTGGAACCAGCTCAGTGGAAAACAACACATTTTAAATACCACGCCATCAGTTTACTGAGAAAATCTTAGACACAAGATTGTGACACTCTATTCCTGTTTTAGATAGTTGTTGTTGTTTTTAAATCCTTAGTAACTCCAAAACCTTTTCATGGATCATTTTGTCATTTTTATGGATCATTTTGACCTGAGTGCGAGGAAGAACTGGATTGGTTTTGGGAAACGACGGTTATATATTTCCATTATAGAGGGAGTTTCATCTCCAAATGTTTCCGGGCCATAACTTGCTAACCGTTGGTCTGACTTTAGTGACTATGAATCGACTCGAGGAGATATATCTCGTTTATGTCACATATATGTCACTCAAATGTTTTAGATTTTATCCACTAGGGGGAAGTTTTAACCAAAAACACGTTTTTCAGGATCAAACTTCTTCTTCGTTGGTCCCAATTGGTTCAGATTTTGATGCATATGATTCCTTTTGAGGAGTTTTGTCTTGTTAATATTATAATTTACTCTTGTAGTTCTTATTTTACTCACTAGGGGGAGCTTTTTTTTTCTTTTTTTTAAAGTGAAAAATACTTTTTTCTGAGCAGAACTCCAAAACTATTTCATGGATCATCTTACAAGTTTAGACTCACATAGACCTCAGTGCGAGGAAGAACTGGAGTGATTTGGGGGAATTTCGGTTGTATATTTCCGACACTAGGGGGAACTATATCTCCTTTTATCTCTATGTACTTATATTTGGAATTATACGGTTGAGGTTGAATCCTATGCTAACTGTTTTTATTCCAAATTGAGTCAAAATTTTTCTCCCACCGTCTCCTTGTTGCCCTTCTTGAAATCTCAGCATCCCCCCCCACCCCCCGCTCCTTCTGTCCCGCCCTCATCTCTGACCTTTCGGGATGAATGTCGGTCTAATCTCATCTGTAGTTTAATCTCATTTTACCTAATTCATTAATCTTCTTATACGTCTAATCTCATATTACTGCATCTCACCTTCCCCCGCCACCAAGGAATGGAGGAGGCTAATATGGAATTGGAACCCCCCCCCCAAAAGTGGCGCCTTTTGCTATTTAAGGACTCTTAATAATTCATGCTGTATATTTTCTGATCCCGTACTTTCACTTTGATTTTGGACTTGTTCCAACTTTTCGTACTCGTTTTGCCTTAATGCGAGTAAATTGTCTTTTCACGCTGCTACTCTGATTTACAGCGGCGGCTACTTCCTGTCCAAACACGTCTCATTTTATAACGACCAATCTAATTTCTCTCATCCCATATCATCTGACGGTTTCTCATCTTTTTATTTCGTTCTTTTCTTTTTGTCACTTTTTATTTTCAGTGTGATTTGGGACTCGTCGTCTTTTGAGTCATTTGTCTCAAATGGGACCCACTTGATTCTTGGTAGGTTTGGTCCCGGACCCGACTAGGGACCTGATAGTTTACACTTGGCTCTGGTTGGTCTTTAATTGGGACTTGAGGTGGAATTTAATGGTGACGACGTGCTGACTTGGGAATTCACTTGGGACTCGTTGTTGTTGTACTGGACCTTGACTTGGGATTTGTTGGTAATGAGTTAGAACTTTGCTTTTATCTGTTTTGAGGCTTTACGAGTTAGTTGTGACTCGGTTCTTGACGTATGCCGTGTCAGTCCGGAATTGCGACTTGATCAAGGATTTCCTGGTTACCACTTGATTATCTGACCTGGGAATTGTTGCATTAAATTGCAGCCAGTTGGTTGTGACCTTTAACTAGACTTTGAACTGACATGGGACTTGTCAACCTGACATTGTAATTTTCTCTGTTTTTGGGTTTGTGAGTTCTTGATCTGTCTTGGGACTTTCTCTCTTCTCGTTGTTCTAACTTGGGACTTGACTTGGTACTTGTTAATCTGGCTTGAGACTTGTGCGACTGTTGCTGATCTTGATTTGGGACTTCACGTGGGACTTGTTGTTCTTGTACTGGACCTTGACTTGGGATTTGTTGGTAATGAGTTAGAGCTTTGCTTTTGTCTGGTTTGAGGCTTTACGGACCTGTTAGTTGTGACTCGGTTCTTGACGTGTGCCGCGTCAGTCCTGAATTGCGCCTTGATCAGGGACTTGCTGGTCACGACTCGGTGACGTGACTTCCTACTGTTATCTGACTTGAGAATTGACTTGTGACTTCCTGGTCTGGCTGGGGACTAACTGGATTTTTGTTTGGGTTGGATCGGGGACCAGATTTGGGTCGTGCTTATCTGACTTGAGACTTGTTGTCGTTGTCGCTTGATCTTGTCCTCACTGACACCGTCTGTCCTCCTCCGTCCTCTCTGGATTCAAACCCTCAGCTCGGTTCCAAGTCCTGCAGAATTCTTCTTTTTGTGGTTTTGTTGTATCGATGGATCTCCGTTAACGAACGAAACTCCCTGCTGGTAAAAGAAAGAATGTCCAGATCTGCCGAGACACCGTCCCCCTATTCATGAGGAAGTATCGATCAGCCGAAGACTGCCGTGAAAATAATTCCCGACCTTTCCCGCTGATATTATGGTATTGATTATGAGACTCGAAGGCTGATCAGGTTCAGAGCACAGGGGCCGTCTTCTTCTCTTTTTAGTCCGGCGCCAGAATCGATCAGGGGGATCCGCTGTGGCCCGGTGGAAGGAGTGAAAGATGACGGTCTCAGAGGTGATCCCAGGGTCGGGTCGGGTCATGTGACTGTTTCACTGTATGAACCTGGACTGTTTCACTGTAAGAACCTGGACTGTTTCACTGTAAGAACCTGGACTGTTTCACTGTGTGAACCTGGACTGTTTCACTGTGTGAACCTGGACTGTTTCACTGTAAGAACCTGGACTGTTTCACTGTATGAACCTGGACTGTTTCACTGTAAGAACCTGGACTGTGTCACTGGATGAACCTGGTTTGGGGTAGATTGGACCCTGGAGCACAGCATCACCTGTTGGGTGATAGAAACAGTGATTTCTTTGATGTTTTTCTTGCATATAATTAAGTGGCTTTGATGTTTTGTTCATTGCCACGTTGCCACGGTTACAGATGGAGCTCACGCAGGTATTTGACGTGATTTCTCCTGAGATGTTTTATCGTATTTCTTTGTGAAAACTGTCGGGAGAACCCGTCATTCCTGATCCAGCAGCAGGTTCAGATGTTTGTGAAGGTTCCGTCATGAGTGTCACAGAAGAAAAACACCGTAAAGACGATAATAAGAATGATTTCAGCGACATGCAGTCAGGGTCCAGAATAATCAGTCAACCAGCGCCACAGCGGTGGATCCAACCCGGATCTTTGGAAAGATCAAACAGGCCCGATGACATCATGGGAAGAAGCCAATTTAATTACATGCATTGATGGAGATGAAAATTAACTTTATAAAAATGTCTTTTCTCATGAGTAACCTATAAATTACTCCGATCCATTACGTTTATCTCTGTGATATCTCTCCGACGCCCCCCTCACTTCCTGTTTCCTGGCGTTCTCTCTCCTGACGCCCAGAACAAAGGCGAGAGGAAGAGGAGGGACGATCGCTGAAACCCACCGCCGTCTTTCTTCACGTGTTTCTCCGATGCTTTTATCTTAAAGGCAGAAAGAAAGAAAAGAAAAGCATTCCATTCTAAAACAGGCGTCATTTCAACCTTCGCCTGATTAAGACTCATCAACCTTTCAAGGTTTTCCAGCCGGCAGCAGCAACAAGAGGCTGTAGAAGGAAACGAGGAACAACAGACGCCAGAACGGAATTTAATCAAGAATCACATTAAAGCTAAAAGCTCAAAGCAGTAAAACATTTTAATTAATCAGCCTGGATGAATAATAAAGTTAAAGACGATCCATTTAAAGAGACAGAGCAGGTTTTTCCTCGTCTTCATCATCCATCCATCATCCAACCCAGCATCCATCCATCATACATCCATCCATCCATACATACATCATACATGATACATCCATCCATGCATCCATCATACATCCATCATACATCCATCATTCATCCATACATCCATCATACATCCATCCTTACATCCATCATCCATCCATGCATCCATCCATGCATCCATCATACATCCATCATACACCCATGCATCCATCCATACATCCATGCATCCATCATACATCCATTCATCCATCCATGCATCATCATACATCCATCATACATCCATGGCATCCATTCATCATCCATCCATCCATCATCTATCATCCATCCATGCATCAATTCAACAATCCATCCATCATCCATCATAAATACATCCATCATACATCCATCCATGCATCCATACATCCATACATCCATCCATAATCCATCCAACTACACATACATCCATCCATTCATACATCCATCCATCCATTCATCCATCCATACATCAGATTCATCCATCTCTGTATAAACTGTGTATGGAGAGAGAATACTTGCGCGTACAGCGCTGATAAGTCATGAAGGCGTGATGACACTCCTCCGGGTTTCCTCGCCGGCGCCGCTGTGCTGTACACGTAATTTGAATCTGATTGTCGGAAATTGATGGAACGCAATAATGTTTAAGACAAATGTGTATCATGTAAGCGTACATATTTTTTGCATGAACAAGTTTTTCCTCTTTATTACTCAGTTGGAAATAAACTGGAGAAATCATCCAGTCCAACGGGTTAGCATGGAAATGTATAAAAATACATACAATGTTCCTATTATTATTATTATTGTTATGATTATTATTATTATATTGAATAGATCAAACGAAAAAATCCAGTTTGATGTTCATGTTTGTTTAAAAACGTCATATATTGTGATATTCTCTGCAAATTAATCCACATTAGATCAATTTCCACACATAAAAAAAAAAAGGAATAGAAATGTTACATAATCAGCCACAACCAGAATTTTAGGCCCATCAACGCATCAAACCTGAAGAGTCGGACCTGTTCGATATCGACTTGGATCTTTAACGGGCTGAACCTTTGTTGATGTGACCTGTCATCTGATTTGAGAATTCTTGATCTTGTTAGGACTCGCTGGACTTTTATTGGGCTTGATCAGGGACTAGATTTGTTTCGTGTTTATCTGGCTTGAGACTTGTGTGATCGTTGATGTAGGACTTCACTCGGGACTCCTTGGTCGTGTCTTGACTTGGGACTCGTTAATAATGAGAACACTTGCACTTGACTCCGGTTTGGGACTCAGTTTGTGACCTCCTGATCTGGTTTTGGATATTATTAGATTCCTGTTGGTCCTGAACATGGACTTGACTTGTGACTTGTTGATGGGACTTGTGACTTGTTGATTTGTCTTCAATCTTTACCCATGATCCTGTGCTGTTATTTGCGGCAGTGAACCATGTGTGACTTCCTGCGAAGGTCTCGGAGTGTGATGACTCGACCGCATGAAGACAATAGTCTCCGAGTCCGAGTCCGTGTTATGTGTGTGTGTGTGTGTGTGTGTGTGTATGTGTGTGTGTGTGTGTGTGAGATCACAGTCACAGCGGTGGTTTCATTTGTATTAGCACTACTGTGTTAGACAGGAAGTCATTCACAAATGTGAGATAATAATTCCAGCTGAAACCTGCTGAGGTTCCTGGGGGCTCCATTCATCAGTCAGAAGGACGCGGCGAGGAAGAAAGAAAGACACGTACTTCCTGAAAATACACAAAACACGCCTTAAAAAAACAAACAAAACCCTTTTCTCTCCCTGAACTTGCTGAAAGGTTGGTCGGTCCGCGGCTCAACATTGCCTCTGCCGGTCACGCCCACACATACAAGAGAGGGTTCTGACCCGGCAGCATCGGACACCTGAGGATTTACAGCTTTCCTCTCTGTGATATTAACCCTGCAGAAACTTTGGAGCCATATTTCAAAAACTGACAACAACATTATGTCGATCTGTCGACCGTTTATTGGTGAGGAAAAAGTTTCCCCCCGTGCCTCAAGCTCCACATGAATCAAACGGGTGCTCCGGACTAAAACGCGCGCCCCTCAACAGTCTTAATGACCCGATCGATATGCCGTTATTTCATACGCCGTCACGTACGCGTCCTACGAGTGCAGGGAAAGCTCCCCAAACCTTCGCCCCCCGTCTGTTAAAAAAATGCCGACTCAGCAGTCGGGTCCTGATGAGCTCGCAGACCTGATGTCCAAGTGGTTCTTGGTTCCGGCTCTGATTGTATTGCACTTAAAAAAGATCTGGAGAAACCTGATTATGTGAGAAGTAACAGAATTTGGATCGACGGTGCCTTCACTTACAGTTCTTGCTTCTGTCCCAGGAGGAACATTTCCTACATTTAGTCCAGACTGTGAAGCCCCTCAGGAGGAAGATGTTTGTTTTTTGTTTTTTTTAAATTCTGTCCAAATTAATTATCTAGGCAACGTAAACCCAAATGTTTGACATGTCGCCATTAGTGGTTAGAGCAGTGGCGGGCCTTCGGCGCTATATTCCCTGAAGATACAAGCTGCTGTCGTACTACGTAATTTATAATAACAATCAAATAACATAATTAAACATTTATCTGGTGTAATAAAAGGGTTAAAACGAGATTCAACGTCGTCATATGACCAGCAAGAAAAACAACAATGCCATCAAATGTAAGAAGGATTCTACTGGTGTAAAATAACCGCCATCAGGCGTAAGACTATATCTGGTCACACAACAACACCGGCAAACATCTCCAGTAAGTAATAATCAACCGTTGTTTTAAGATTCTTGAAAATTAGACTCGTCAAAGATGCTCCTCATCTGAAACTTAAGAGTCTGTCCTCCTTAAAAAAATAGTCCAATAACACGTTTCGCAGAGAACAGCGGTGTGAATCGGGTCTAGTTTAGATTCCTTTTCCATCAGGATGGAGGCCAGTGCTGACGGGCTGTCAGTACTTTTTTATTTGTGACGAAATCAAAAGGAAAGTGCCGAAATCTGGCGCCATCCGGATGCAGCCAACTGTTGGCCTAGCTAGGTAGCCCTGGCTTGTCATAGAAACACGCCCTGAGTGGCAACTTCGCAATCGGATTGGTTGAAAAATATGAGGTGATCATATTTTACTTTCTGCAAAAAAGGCTCTGTGCATGTGACTGATGAAGATGACGGGCCAGAAGAACAAAACTGTCTGAAAAGAAATGTGCGAATTATAAAAAAAAAAGACGTATTATTATGATGGCCGAGAGAAAAGAAAGAAAAAGAAAACCTGATAATTTGATCGGGCTCCGAACGTTTGCGTTTCTCCTGCTCCCAGCGGTCTATATTTAACATCAGCTGCTCTGAGGCCGACGCCCATCCATTATTCATTCACCTGCGTTACCTGTCTGAGGAGCGCCGCATCTCCAGCACCTTTGAATCCTGCTCATTAATACGCCGGCGGGCTTTTACATTAATTGGTTTTTACTTGTTCGACCCCTGCCTGAGTGTGTGCGCCGCTTTCTGTTGTTTTTTTGTTTGCTTTGTGTGTGTGTGTGTGTGTGTGTGTATGTATGTGTGTGTGTGTGTGTGTGTGTGTGTGTGTGTGTGTGTGCAGAGAATCGTGGTGCGGATTAGACGTGAGGAACAAACGGAAAAACCTGCAGATTTGCTGCCTCAGGATGAAAAGAGTTTGTAGAGCGAGCCCCACGACATCCAAACACTCGTACTGAGCGTCTGCAGGACTTTCATGCTGCACCTTGGAGCCACATCTAAGATCATCGTTGTGTCTGATTCCGTTCTCTGCTCGCACTACGCCGGCGTTTTTGTTCTTTTTCCACACCAAACAACTACACAACTCCAACTAGAGCTAGCAGAGAGACTAACGCCGGGCCTAAACTGCAGCATGTGACGCTGGCAATGAGCCTCAGGACTGCCGGGCCGTCTGACGGTGTTGGTTCTTCATCGTTTGTGGCGCAGTGTACGTGGGGTCACGACGGCCGATGAACAGGCCCCCTACAAAGGTCGGATTATCGGAAAGTTTTCCGGCTTATCAGACATTTAAGAAGGGTCTCGACTCGATCAGCTTACGTCGGCGCCTTCTTTACTCACTGCGCCTGTGAGAAGGGGCGGAGCGTCTGAGTTGCCATGGCGACACGAGGCGTGGTAATAATGAAAATAACAAGTTATAAGCAGTCGCGAAGTAGGAAGTGGCTAATAAGAAAGGAAAAACAAGAAATGGTTCACAGCTGTCAGAGCGGTGCTAGCTATAAAGCTAACGCTCTATACAGTCAAACGTGGTTCGACTTACCCACAATTCTCTCTGCTAAGTAGACGGTGCTCTAGACACCTATGAGTCCAGATACGCCGGCAACATTAAAAAAATAGGAGAGAGAGAGAGAGAGAGAGAGAGAGAGAGAGGATGATGTAAAGATTTTTGTGGTGACGTCAAAATGTGGCTGTAGCTGCCTTTGATCCTTGTATCGTCGTTTGGGGTGGAGCTGGGGTTTCAGTGGGCTGAACGGGGACGCTGAAGTGGAAGGCGCCGGAGACGAGCGGCTACAGAGTGTTTGAGAGACACTCTGAGAGTTTGTCGTCATAGAAGTCGTTTACGAAACTCAAGGCGAGAGAGATGTTTGTCTGTTTTTTTCACTTTTCACGTTTTCCTATTTATTGCGTCAACTTCAGTGTTCGGTCAAAAATGGCTCTCGCTGATGTTGCTTCCGTGTTGATGATTCATCAGCTGTCAGCTTCATGAACCGATTATTGTATCGGTTTTTTAAAAATGGCGCCGGGTCCTCAGCCTGATCCAACAGCTTAAGGAGACCTCAGCACCCAACGGGTGCCCCTGTGTCGTAATGGAAGATAACCCTTGCGGTGACATGTGGTGCAGTGGTGGGTTGTCGCATTTCTGGTCAGGCAGCGGGAAAGAGAGCAGATGTGGCGTCGTCTCCACCTTAAGCGTAGGGGGCGTGGCCTCACAGGCGCGGGTGTCTGGTAGTCTGGACTACTGTGCTGCGCCGCTGCAACAGGTTTCCTTACGCATCGTTTTCATTCTCCTTGACTCTTCTTCTGCCGTAAACAGCCGGCGTGGTCGGGGGAAGACGACAAACAGCGCCAGCCTGCCGTGTCGGGCCGGAGTCCAGAATCATCCGGGACAGCATGAGACCCCAGAAGTTCCCCGCGCCGCGCCGCAGCTTCAGCCCGATTAGACGAATCGCCTCGACTGCCGCAGTTTCCTCTCATAAATATTCAGACGCTGAGGTGTAGCATCATGCCGGCGCGCAGAGGAGGACCTCGGAATCTCGTGAACCCCCAACGCTCACCGAACCGCCCCTCCTCCCCCCAGCAGCAGCAACACGCCGCCCGGCACAGCCGGCTGGATTTATAGCCACTTATAAAGATTAGTGATGCGTCCCGCATGCAGCAGCACCCTCACCGGTACCGACCCACACGCGGAGGAAAGGCTCTCCTCCACCCAGAACTGCTGTGGCATGAGTATCTTCTATCTCCATGATGTAGATTCTTTGTTTTCATGATTTATTCGCTGGAGATGGAAATTCTTACCACTAAGCAGGGAGATAAAAGGTTTCCACCTGACAGCGGTGATTTATGTGCACACACACACACACACACACACACACACACACACACACATTACATCCCTCCCCCACCTCCTGCGGGCCCCACTGAGTCGGGTCGAGTTCTTCGTCTGTGGTTTTAATGGAGAACAGGTGTCGCTGTTAAATAGTTAACAGGAGCGTGAGAAACGACCGGACGCGTATCCGCGGCGATGGAGCAAAGTGGTTCCGCGCCGCAGATCCGCTATCGGGGTCTTAAATCTTAAATTAACTTTTTTAAACTATTATTTTCATTTCTTTTAATAGTTACTTTTATTGGAAGGGAATTTTAGATGAATACGATCATAGAGGAAAATAAATGAAATTTACGCAATTGCAAATTTGATATTGCCGATGCAATCTATGGGAAAAACAATTATTAGTAATAAAAATGAGACAATAATAATAAAAACAAAATATTTATAATCTAAATAATAATTCTAAAAATCATTAAAAAAAAATTTGAAAAATAATAGTAAGAAGAACATAAGAAATATGAATAATAATAATAAAAATTCTTATAAATGAAAATATAATAACAAACAAAATAATAAAAAGATAATAATTATGAGAACCATCAAAAAAAATTCAATAAATAATAATTATAATAAAATAAATAAAAAACTCAATAAATTTAAATAATAAATAATAATAATTAAAATGATGAATACAAAACATAAAATGTTGAATGAAAATAAATTAAATTGCAGACACCTAATACAAGTGGCCAAAATAGATAAGGAGAGAGAGAAAAAGAGAGAGAGATAGATAGATAGATAGTCGGAAATTCTTCTTTGACATTGCGGCACAACACAAACTCACATTTAAAACAAATTTAAAAAGCATAAAACACGTGAGAATGACTGTGAGTGTTAAAAACACAACCTAAAATCAGGAGGTTCTGCTAATCAGTGAAGAAAGATAAGAGAGGCCACCAGGTTGAAGACAAGTCGGACACTTGGCACCGTTTTTTTTTTTTGCATTACCATACTCTTTCTTCGCTACTATTATTGATTAAAGTTTATCACTCATAACTACGAGATAAACAATACTGAACTTGTGTGGAAGCTGTCACTTTGTCGCAAAGCCATCAGTTTATTATATTCCTGAAAAGAAAAGTGTCACGGAATCGTCATCGCTGCGTCGCAGATCCATCGTGTTAGCGCGATAACTCAAGAATTGTTTCATGAATCTTCTTGAAATTCAATAGCTACATAGAACTTAGTGCGAGGAAGAACTAGAGCGATTCTGGGATAGATCGGTTGTGTATTTCTGAAACTACGGGGACCTTAATTCAGAAGGTCTTGGGCAAAAATTTCTCAACCATTGACGTCTATCTTGCATTTATTGTAATTTACTCAAAGGTCATATTTTATTGATCTGAGGAAATCTAGCTTGTATATTATGTATTTTACTGTAATAGTTCATGATTTACGTACTGGGGTACTTTTTTTTTGATAGAAAACATCACATTCAATGTGACAAATTAAATCAGGAGGATTGCTTGTACAACGCAGGGGGATTGGGGCCTTTTCAGGGACATGCCCTTGCTTGTTACGGTACTTTACTGAAGAACCAGGAGTTTGTCCTTCTCCTCGTCCTTAGGGATAGATGACATCATCGCTTTATCACTCGGTTGAACAATGTCAGTCTTCATTGTGCAGGAAATGCCGTAAAGGTCGTGACCTTTTGGAACTGAGCGCTATATTTAAAACTGGAGGGTCCTCAGTGACCTGGAAAACTCTCAACTCTCTGTTTGTTTCCAACTAAACTTGAGAGGCACACACACAAACACACACAAAGACACACACACATAGTGGCAGAGATGCGACGCCCGTGGACACACCAGTGGGTTTTGTGCTGGTTCTGTTCGGTCATGATGTTAATTCGCCGCCTGCAGCGGCGACATCAAACTTTTCCAGGGAGCGCGAGGCGACAGCACGGCCGCAGGATGACATACTGCTGACATCACAGGAAGATGTCAACGGGGTGGGGGGGAGCGCCGCGGGAGCGCTCGCTGCTGACATCACCGAGTGAGTAATTATTCCGGTGGATTATATAATTACGCTGATGACAGCCGTTTGTCTGTAGGGTTTCAGCTTAAGAGTTTTAACCAACAGGTCCACAATCTGTTCCCCGGCTTTTCAGGGCGACAGGAAGTGAAGAGTGTTGATTTTTTTATTATTTTGTTTTTATTTTAAGGCGAGGGAAAGATTTATTTATAATGCGTCAAATCACACGACAAATGTTATGTTAAGTTGTTTTTTTTTAAAAGAGGGACGCTAGATCAAACAGTTTATTCTACAGAGAGCCAACAATTCTCACGTGAGCAAAAACAGGAGAGAAAAAAACTGCCTTTAACAGGCAGAACCCTCCAGCAGATCCCGACTTAAGGAGGGCGGTTTTCTTTCGAGACATGAGGCCCTTTTGTACTTTTGCACAGAGTCTTTTCTTCTCAACAGGCACATAATCAGGCTTCTATCTTTTTTTTTACTTCTTTTTTTTTTAACTGTGAACAATTCTACATTTTAATAAAACTTGAGTTTTTGTCACAACCAAAGGTTCTAGAATGTGCGTATTCCTCCCCCTAGTGGACATGTGGTGGTATTTGCAGCCAAAATCCCTCTATGGGATCATAATCCCATTTTTGTCACCTTTTGGGTCCGTTGTCTGTCCAACTGGTCCAAACGGAGGGTCATCCTGGTTCTGTCCCACAGAAACTGCCTAGAATAACGAGAACTTTGAGGTGTTCCTATCAAATGTGATTCAGCAGTTATCAAAGAGTTCCTGAGCAAATGTACTGATTGGTTTCAGGGTCTCTCACGCACCCACCTCATGGTCTGGGGCATCGACTGATATCAGAATTCAGGTGGCCTCATCCAACCAATCCCCTGTGTCTCACCTGCATCACCATCAGCTGCTGTCTTTACATATGACTCTCTCTCCATTCATCTAGCTCACCTTCACTTCCCCATCCCTGTCCAGCCCTTAAAGATCCAGCAGCCTCAACCATTCATCAGCCTCAGCAGAGTCATCAGCCACCACCACCAGTATCCAGAGTCCAAAGGGGGATTATTACATGGTACAGCTGAGGGTGGAGACCTTTTAATCACTGAAAATACCTGATTTTAGGTCTCAGCTGTCCAGAGACACACCTGTTAGCTAGATTTTAAAATTTGTTGACTGCAAGAATGAACAAATGCCTCCACGATGGATGTAGTAAGATAAAAAACAACAGCATGAAATTACAACATGTCTTAAACCTTTTGCGATAAACTTCCATAATTAAGAGTCGAGAGTTTTTTCGTGCAAAAAACACGTTTTTGTCAATCTGGTCTGAATTGTCCAAACAACTATTGGACAGATTACCATCAAAAACACCCGTCCATGTCTGCCGCCCTTCTAGTCAGAAGGTCCGATCCCCCGCTGTCCTTGGGTAGAAAGCGCTGAATCGGCATGTTGCGCGGCATGAAGCCCCGGTAGCGACCGGTAGTCTTACGAGATCCAAAAGTCCCTTTAGAATCTTTTCTCTCACAATGAAGTGAATCATCGTCGGATCAAAGCACTTTGTTCAATAACTCCAGCGAATGACATCACAGATAAGCCGCCAGACTTTCCCATCAGCCTCGTTGCACTTTGGAACGCTAATAGCGTTGCGCTCTGCACACGGACTCATCGAGGTGCAAGAAGTCTACCCTCAGAACGTTAGCGTTTTAGAATCCAGACAAATTGCCCGTCTCAGACGACGGGTTATTATTACGATTGTTATGTCTGGAGGAGAGATGCATCTCCTCCAAAGATCTAATGGAGAAAACCAAAAGAACATCGCGATGCTTCAACTTACTTTAAAATACTTTGTTTGTAGTACAAAAGTTCTGCCAGGTCCGAACAATGTTGATCTCTGCTCCACTGCAAAGTTTTAAAAACAGTAATTTTTAGTATTTCTTCTCCAGACAGGGCCCTTTTATCCGGATCGGCTCCAGAACTTTTCTGTACCACTCAATCAGAGGGTTTCCTGGATTCATGAGTTGAAGTTCTGAACCAAAAAAAGCAGGAAAAAACTGTTCTGTTCAACTGTGCTAGGCGATGTTGACTCTGAAGCATCTCAACCCCTGGGTAGTAAGAAGGAGACCCCTGATATAACGCTAGCTTGCTTAGCTTAGCTCCAGGGAGGGGGTCGTAGAAAAAAAACGGGGGTCTTGTCTCTGTCATCCTTTTGGTCAACTTCACAACATCCATCCGTCCATTTTCGTTCCGCTTATCCGGTTTCGGGTCGTGGTGGCAGTGGGTTAAGGAGAAACTTTCAGGCATCCCTCGCCCCAGCAACTCTCTCCAGCTCTTTCTGAGGCATTCCGAGGCTTTGGAATTGAAGCTACGGCGCCGGAGAGAGGCTATCACATGGAGGCTGTTTGTGCGCCCGGCTTTTTTCTGAGGTGCAGCTGCTCCTGGATGCAGGAACAGATACGAGTAGCAACAGTCTACTTTTACTGTTTCTTTATGGCGGAAGAAAGAAACGGTTAAATCAGCCCAGCTATTTCCTAAGTGTAATTTAAAATTCCTTTTGTTTGTATTGATTGTTTTTTAATCCACCTCATGAACTCCCCCCTGTGGACATTTAGAAAGTTTCTATCTATTTAGCAGTGACACCGTTTCTGGATTTAAGACCATTACAACTTTTAAATAAGATTACATAAGATTAAATTTCTCTTTAAAGTTGAGCTTTTTGGGATACAATCAGTTCTTTGACCTAACCAGATGTTCGACTGCCTAAAAACGAGTCCCTACATCTCAGTCAGATGTGACTCGTTCATCGATTGTGTCTTAAGATCAAGCGCAGTAAGATCTTTTGACTAGAAATAAACAAATACTATTTTAAGTTTATAAGATTTGGGGTTTGTGCAGTGCGGGTTGGACCCAGAATCCACTGGAAGGATTTTGTTTCTCACCTGGCCTTGGAATACCTCGGAATCCACCATTATGAGCTGGAGGGCGTTGCTGGGGAGTGGAAAAATCTGGAATACCCTGCTGCTACTGCATCTCGTCTTTAGATAAGACGATGGATGGGTGTGAGGTATGAACAAGAATACACCTGTGACACGTCCTCCAGGTTGTTTCTAGGTTTTTTTTTCGGAGCTCTGACCTTCTAGGATGTTTCACTCTGATGTTTACAAACTCACTCTTTTTTTGTTTTGATTAGTTGTCCGGACCATCCAACATAAACCCGGATCAATGAGAAGTCTCTGAACCGGGCCGGAGTCTGGTTCCCGTCAGCTTACTTGCGGTGTTTTAGCATTCTGGCTGCATCTGGCAGCTTCTCTCCTTCCTCCCCCGTAAGTTTGGGCTCAGATTCAGATCTTTAAAATGTCTGCGCCGGTTTTAATTGCAGCTCTGAGAGCAATTTCGAACGCCTCCCACTGCAAACCCCTCATTCATATTCCACAAAACTGCCGCCATCGTTTCAGTTTTTCCAGTCAGGCTTCAAATGGCGTTTTCTTCCGATTGCCTTCCCCCCCTCAGGTACGATGAAGAAAGCTGCCGGAGGAGGAAGAAGAACTCTTCGTGTTTTTTTTAATAAGACTTGACATATTTGTCAAATCCCCTCAAACTAAACTGAATTGCACTTTTCACTTGCGTTGTAGATTTGTAGAAGTGGCATCCAGGGAATTAAAAAACGTTACAAAAAAAAAAAACACAATTTAGGTGTGTTTCAAACACTTTAATGGTGAAAAGGAAAATCGTTTTCTATGACATTCTAGCGAGGCTCTGAACAGATTGTCCGGACTAACGGGGTTTTCTCCTGCGTCTGAAGTGTCATCCTCCCACTCCGACAGCTGATTGGCAGCCGTCCAGCAGCCGCTGTTTTTACCCAGCAGCCTCTATCATTCGGAGACAGGTGACAAAGAAGCTGCCAGCACTGATTACCGCTCTCAATTATTAACGACGCCCTACAAAAGAGTCATTTTGTGTCAGCGCTGCGTGCCCACAGGTAACCTGTAATTGAACACCGGGTCAGAGATTATTTTCTTATCCTAAAACGACTCTTTGGATGAGAATAATTCTCCCACATGGGATGCAACAAACCCCCCGAGCCGCACAAACTCGTCGTCTTCAACTTGATGATCAGCACGATTAGCAGTTACGTGTTTTTACATAAACAACATTCATTAGCTGGACCGTACGTTCATAACTGATACCTGCAGCGTCATTATATGAAATTCTGTCATTAAATTTGGCTACTTACAACCCAAATTAGAGATATCTATAATGTCATTTCGACTAGTGACCTTCAACTTCTGTTGGCGACCCCCCCCCCCCAAAAAAAAGGGTATCGGCAGATTGTCTCATTCCGCAGATTGATATCTGTCTTGTTTGTATCATATTTTACTCATTTTGTGGAGCTTTATTACCAAAAACAAAACTTTGAACATCATTTTAGGAGTTCATTCAGGTGAACAACGAAGGGGATTGGGAGATTTTTGGGGACCGACCCTTGCTGTCGATTCCGACAGCATAGGCAGAGTTTAATTGACGTCTATTCCGATATCTTCAAACCAATTTTGACCCAAACTGGAGATGTTTAAAACTTCCCTTCTGCTTCATCAAATGTAAGTATAGACATCTTGAATTGCAGATATTTCTAAATGATGTCAGGGGCCACGTCACGATATTCGCGGAAAACTTCATTCATGACCGGAAAAACAAGAAAAACCATTGCGGAGCGATAAAAGCTGACGTCATTGTCAGCAAACACGGAAAAAAAGAGAGTATCGGTGGTAGAAATGGACGCAGCGCTGTGGCTTAGTTGCTACACTGTTGCTTCATAGCAAGATGGTTCTGGGTTCCGATCCATCATGGGACCTGACGTCCCAGTCCAAAAACATCTAGGTCAAATGGTGACACTTCATTCTCCAAAGGTAGGAATGCTTTCTTGTCCCAACGAGTCGGTCCTGTGATGAACTGGCGACTTGTCCAGTGTTTACCCCACGTCTAGTCCAATGTCATCCGGGATAGGTTCCAGCCCGACTGGAGAACGTATGAATAGTTCAACTGTGTAATTCTCCCTTATAATTCCCAGACTAAAGGGGGGGGTATAGGGCACCCTTGAGTCGAGTACTGGAGTATAGTATAAACTGAAGTATACAGTAGAGTTCTGGAGTACCTTCGTCCGTCCGTCCATACCGTCCGTTTTTTTTGTAAAATCCTTAAAGGTGTGCACCTCAGAACTTTATTCTTGTATTTGTTTAATTCTTTGTTTTAGGGACATTTTATGTTTTGAGACTTCCTGTCTGTCTCCGGGTATATCAGACGTCACGGTCGGTCCGTATCGCCGCAAATGGGTCAGATTCCAAACCCGGGTGACGTTTTTGAGTCTCAAACCAGTTACAGTTAACATTTTAGAATAATTAATTCTTAAAAAAAAAATAATAATAACTTTATTATTATTATTATTATTACTAACTTTATTCTATTGTAACCCACTCCAGAACCCGACGTCTCACCGGGAACTCGATGTCTTTTTCCAGTTTTGGCTCAATGAATCAGTCTCGAGACTTTTGATCAGTCTGAACCACATGCTGACAAGAAGATTGGATTCTGGTGACGTTTCTTTTGTCCATGTCTGATTCTTAAGTCCATGGTTTAAACGCCGCTGCATGTCGGCAAAGAGCGACTTTAAAAAATCCATTTAGCAATAGACGAAGAGGAAGAGGAGGATTGTTTTAGTGATAGTCACTGCCGGTACATTTTATGCACATTATCGTAAATGGAACATTTTTGACTTTCATGGTTTATTTAGCGGGGCCGATGGCGCGCACGCTTCGTTATGCTTAACTACAGCGTCGGGGAAATTAGTCCGTGACGTGAATAGTGCATTAACGTCAGAAATACGAATAGGCTTGCATTTAGCGCCAGGAATTAAGATGGCAAATGAGACGGAGACGACGGAGGGGGAATAATGGGATGTGGTGAAGAAGGGCAGAAGGAACAAGAGAAAACAAGGGGGAAAAAAATAGGACAAACGAAGACGACCGGCGGCGGGGGGGGGGGCAGGAAGTAGTTCCAGCTGTAAGCATCTATTTTTCATCAGAATCTTTCAGCGGTTGGAGACGCGGCGAATTAGTCGCCACGCGGACACATGATAATGGTGCGAAGGGAAAAGCATCAAGTCATTACCGGTGACTTATTTCAATATTTGATGGGGTTTCTATGTAAATGCGACGCGTCTTCCAACCTTAAATCATAGGGAATGTTTATTTAAGCAGGAAATGATGCATCGGGGGCCCGCGCCGTTAAACGGGCGACTTCCCTTTAGCGCGTTCAATCAGCTTTCATCCAGTCGGGAAGTTTCTTTGAGAAGGGGAAGGGAGTCTGGAATCTAGAGCAGAATCATCCTGTGGTGGGAGAGGATGATATGGAAATTTTGAATATGATATTTACATCCCGGAAAACTCCGGGATATTATGGGACCGCCATCGCCTACACTAGCTATCCTTCATGTTAAAGCGATAAGTTACAAACTATTTCATGAATAATTTACAAATTTGACAAGCACGTAGACCTCAGTGGGAGGAAGAACTGGAGTGATTTTGGGAGGGAACGGTTCTATATTTCCAACACTAGGGGGAGCTTTATCTCCAACATTTTTGGCGTTAGTTTCTCAATTGGTGAATATGAATCTATTGGACGAGATCGCGTTATTAGCTTAATGCTACATGTTTTACTCGGCTCTTTTAATGAAAGATACAGTTTTACGGACTTTATTTGCAAACCGTTGATCTGAATCTGTCCAATTTCGGTGAATAAGAATTTTTTTTTTTTTTTTACCAAAAACAATGTTTTTCAGACATAAATTAAAATGTATTTCATGCATCATTTTCCAATTTTATACCCACATAGACCTTAGTGGGAGGAAGAACTGCAGTGGTTTTGGGAAAGATGAGATCTATATTTCTGACACTAGGGGGAGCTTTATCTAAATCTTTCCGGACATAATTTCTGAAGCATTGATCCATTTTAGTCCAAATCGGGTGAATAAGAACCTACTTTAGGATATTCATCTTGCATCCATTGTGTTTAACTTTACTACTTCATGCTTTACTCACTAGGGGGAGCTTCTTCTACTTTTTTATGAAGGCCGCGGTTTTACGGACTTGACTCCCAAACCTTTAATCCGATTCGGTCCAGATTTGTTAAACATGAATCTTTTATGGATCTTTTTCAAATTTCATAAACCACATAGACCTTAGTTCCAGGAAGAACTGGAATGATATTGGGGAAAAGTGAGTTGTATATTTCTGTCACTAGGGGGAGTGTTCTCTCCAAAGGTTTGGAATTTTTGCTTTTTTTTAACAAAAAAATACTACAGACATAATTCCACATTCAATCAAGTGGTGTTTCTTGTACAACGCAGGAGACTGGGGACTTTTAGGAGTTAGATTATGAAGGGTTTGTTTATTGACGGCGTCTTTTGCTGTGCAGTTTTAGTGAAAGTAAGTTGAGTTAGAACGTTGGAACAGTTTGTTGGATTCCTTTCATTTATTCCAAAATAAAGTCAAGCGGGTTGTTAGTCAGTAAAATGACATTTGATTTATTTCGATTACGTTTGCGTGCGTGAATTAATTAGACTGATTGTCGGCCATTTCCCGCCTACGCTCCAATGGCGAGGTGACAAATAGAGATAGTAGAGATGGAGATAATACTTTCTTCAACTTCTCAGGGATTGAAATAATTTGAAGGTCTAATCAAAGGTCAGAATTCTCAACTGTTGGTCTGATTGAATCCAAATTTGTTGCGTAAAGTTTTTCGACTTTGAGGCGATTTATCTTTGCATGCGTCATGTTTTATTATATTAGTTCCCATTTTAGCCACAGGGGTAGATTTTTGACAAAAAACTTTGTTTTTCAGATGTAACTTACTAACCTTTAGTCCAAATTTGGTTAATAAAGATTGATTTTGACGATATTTATCTTGTATATATCATGTTCCACTCTACTAGTCGATATTTTACTATATTAGCTGTTTTTTTAGCCACTAGGTGGAGCTCCGTTTTTCTTTTCATTTTTTTATTTTTTTGTTTTTTACAAAAAACTTTGTTTTGTTGTTTAAAACTTTGCAGCCGTTTGTCCAATTTATTCCTAATTTGGTTCACATATATTGAATTTGAGGATATTTATCCTGTATATAAATCCTCTTTTACTATAATAGTTTATATTTTACTCACTAGGGGGAGCTTTTTTTTCTTCTTTTTTTTTTGTTGACTTTACAATGTAATTTTAGGAGTTCAATCGGAGGGATTGCTTGAGCAACGCAGGGGATTGGGGGCTTTTCCGGGATATACCTTGCCGTAGGGGACGATGGCATTGTTACATACGTACTCTAACAGAAAAATGAAGGTATAAAAATACAGACGTAAATAAAGATAAAGTGTAATACACATATAAAGCATAATAAAGTAAAAAGTGATTGTGGCGTTGAAACTACGCTTTCGTTCTGACATTAAAATGCGTTTCAAGTCATTTCGTTCAACTTTGAGATTGAATTTTTCCCTTTTTCCGATGTTCCATGAATGCAGCATAACTGCCGGTGTTCTCTGTGTGACCTTTGAACTCCAACCGCCCGACGTGTGATTTTTGCACGAGAGACGAAATCAGGGAGGATTTCAGACAGCCTGAAATGAAGACCTGTGTGCGTGCGTGTGTGTGTGTGTGTGTGTGTGTGTGTGCTGAAAGGGCTCGCCCTCATCTCCATGACAATCAACACTCTTCGCCCCATCTGTCCCACACACCCTCTCACCCTCGCAGTGACTTCATACCGTGTTGTTAGTCACACACAGTCAGGGGTCGCGGCAGATGTAGTGGGATAGAAGAGGATGAGTGTCATTGTTGTGTGTGTGTCATTGTTGACACACACACACACACACACACACACACACACACACACACACACACACACACTCTCTCTTTCAGCAGATGGGCTCTCCTTAAAACAAAGAGCGCCGCAGCATCCACTAATAAACTGACTCTTCCTCTCGGAGGCGGCGACTTTCTTTCCACGCGCTCCAGCCGAACGTGGCGGCGTGACTTTCAAATGAGGTGATTCATCCAGATTGTATAAAGAGGAGGTCGTCCCGCCTGTCAATCAAAAAAACCCACTCTCTCCACTGTGAAGAAGAATGGACAACAAAACGGGGCTTCTTATGTCACTTTGTGAAATAATAGGAATAATAACAGTTCTGTAGAGCCGCACACAACAGAAAATCAAAAAAAAAGCATGAATGAGGTGATTTATAATAATAAAAATAAATAAGATAAATAAGATAAGTTCATAACAAACAGGTAAATAAAATGAAAAAAAAAGGTAAAAGGAAAAAAAAGCAGAAATGAGGTGATATATAATAATAAAAATAAAATGCAATAAATAATATAAGTTCATGAGAAACAGGTAAATAAAATGAAAAAAAAAGGTACGTCAGGGAGGCGGGGCTTACTTAACCAACGGTTAGTAGTCCGATTAAAAGGGCGTCTTTAAGGAGCCTCAGGGATTTTTTTTTTTTTTTTTTGTGATTGACGATGAATTAAAAGGTCAAAGATGTTTGAAGGCGTTGGAGCTTTAAGAGCTTTGTGAGGTCGTGAAAAACGACCTCCAAATCGATTCTGAGACACCCTGGTGTGAGGCGCTCTTCTCTCTCGCTCTCTCTCTCTCTCTCTCTCTCTCTCTCTCTCTCTCGCTCATATTGGCCTTAATTACAATTCTGGCTGCAGAATTTTGGCTCCATTCCACTTTTTTCAAGCGCTAATTAGAAAAAAGACTGTTCGAGTCATCCGGGGTTTTTTATAAATCTATATTTTGCATTAATTGTTGACCTTCTGTAACGTGTTTGGTCGCTCCTTCGTTCGAATGACATCGGTATTTTGGGAACATTTATGGTTTTTTACGGTTTATGGGGTAAATTTTATTCTCTCCCCCTGGCGGTCCAGAAGTTCGGATTGGGCGTTCCGACTTCTGCAACCTTAGTTCCGTTCCCCGTCATGTTTATCGCAGCTTTCGCCACCAGTCAATGTGTCGAAGACTCCTGGAGCAAAATGTATTTTATATATATTTTTATTCTATTGATGCTTTTATCTTTTAGCCTTTTCAGATTTGATCCAAAATGTAAAAGTGCGTTTTAGATAAAATGTATTATCCTCATTATTACTTTAATCAAGGTTACATCCTGAATGCACAAGTTCTTTTTTTCTTCCATGAACAGTTCGGGTGAACGAGGACCAGATGGAGGTCCTCGTTCACACCAGATGTGCTTTTATTCTTTTTCTCTTAATTTCGTCTGTGATGAAATATGACTCGTGTTTTTACGAGTCATTTTTACACGACAGAGCCGCGAGTCGAACCTTTTCATTTCCTCGCCAAGGAGAAAATATGGAAAAATTATTTCTTCGCATAAATGTATTTCTCTGGGCCGTTTATGAATTAAGCATTTTTTTTAAACAGTAAAAAAAAAAGAAAGAAAGTCAAACGTGACGATAATGAAGCTCATTTTAATTCGATTAGCTCAACCTTTTGGTAAAGTGTGTTTTTAGATTTGACAGTGGTCAGCATTGAGGGAGGCGGCAAAACAAAACATTATGCCCCCCCAGTGTAGAGATAATCACCAGTCAGTGGTTATAATGTTGTGGCTGATCGGTGTGAATGCACGTTGTGTATTTTCTGCTGCGATTGTGCTCTCTTGAATTAAAACAGAAAACAGAAAAGACCAGGAGAGTTTTTTTCACCGGTTGTAGGAAGAAGAAGAGGAGGAGGAAGAAGAAGGAACGTTTACGAGCAGATAATGATCCAGGAGGTAAATACGGAGGATAATGTGGAGCCAAATTGCCGTCTGGGATTTAACAAGCTCTGCATCCTCGCTCGCCTTTGCACGCATCGGCAGAGCTCCAGTAAATAGACAGAGCCGGTGAGCCACGAGCCTCAAAAACACGCCGATCTGCGAAACCGGCGTCTCCGGAGTTCAGAGAGCGGGAAAAATGTAAATCCTTGAGTTCTGGAATCTGAAATCGGACCGGACCCGGTCTCCCTAGTCCGGGCCAGGAGACTTTATGCCTAAGGCTGGACCCGGCCTTGGAGTTCCCAGAACCGCCTCATCCAGCGTCAAAAGGAGCCAAAGGGAGGCGTCCGATCAGGAGGCGTCGGCCCAGAACTTTCGCCGTAATAACCTCTGGCCTGGAAACGCCCCCCTCAGGATGAGCTGGAGAGAGTTGCCGGGGAGATGAAACCCAACCGCGCGTGAGCCGGACGAGATGCAGGGATGGATTTTAAGACGAAGCCCCTGAGAAGACAGAAAGGATCAAACCGTCTCCTGAGTCACGATGAAATAAGCATCTCACGGTTCCTAAAAGTCGGAGATCTGATTCTCCTTCAGATGTAGATTTTTTTTTTTTTGTTCCGTCGTTAATCCAAGAGACGGAATAAAGACGAAAAATTAACGGTAAAAGTCTTTGATTGGACTCGTGTGATCCTTTGATGTCACGTCTCTGATATGTGAGTGTGTGAGTGTGTGTGTGAGTGTGTGTGTGTGTGTGTGTGTGTAACATGAAGCCCAGATGGATTTGTAACTGGAAATAAAAGCGATCTGATAAAAAAAAAAAAACACACATTTCCATTAAAGATGAAAGTATTTGTTGGTGTTTTTGATGATGTCATGATGAGGACGGGTAATTGTGATAAAACCACAACATTTATTTACTACACACAACAACAACCCAGTACCGACGCATTTCACTGTTTCATTTCATCTTTTCTTTTCTATACTTTTGTGTTTTCCACACGTTTATCTGGGGCTCGTAGTACGGATGGAAGAAATACCAAAGTATTATAATACTTATACTGTAGTACTGCAGTGGGTAACGAGGGTACCCGGTTCAAATCCACCTCTGCCATCCTTTTCTCCAGGTGCTCCTGGTACTCTAGGTACTCTTGGTACTCCAGGTACTCCAGGTACTCCTGGTACTCTAGGTACTCTTGGTACTCCAGGTACTCCTGGTACTCTAGGTACTCTAGGTACTTCTGGTGCTCTAGGTAGTCCAGGTACTTCATGAACTTCAGATACTTCAGGTACTTCATGTACTCCAGGTAGTCCTGGTACTCTAGGTACTCCTGACGCTCTAGGTAGTCCGGGTACTCCAGGTACTCCAGGTACTTCTGGTACTCCTGGTACTCTAGGTATCCCTGGTACTCCATGTACTCACGTTACTCCTGGTACTCTAGGTACTCCAGGTACTCCTGGTAATCCAGGTACTCCAGGTACTCCTCGTACTCTTGGTACTCTAGGTACTCTAGGTACTCCAGGTACTCCAGGTACTCCTGGTACTCTTGGTACTCTTGGTACTCCAGGTACTCCAGCTACTCCAGGTACTCCTGGTACTCTAGGTAATCCTGACGCTCTAGGTAGTCCGGGTACTCCAGGTACTCCAGGTACTACTTGTACTCCTGGTACCCTTGGTACTCTAGGTATCCCTGGTACTCCATGTACTCACGTTACTCCTGGTACTCTAGGTACTCGAGGTACACCATCTAAACCAGTCAAACTAAAGTTTATCCTTTCATTTATAACAAATGAATCTTCTATCTTAATTCAACATAAACAACTATTTACTAATTAAAATAGATGATTATTTCCAAACGAATAATAATCCCTCTAAATGTTATTATTCTTATTTCAAGATGAATAAATTAAAACAAATACATCATTCTTTTACATATTAAAGTAAAGTTCCATTTGTGAATGATTAAACTCTCACACTTGCTCTAGTTCATATTTTGAAGATACATAAACGTTAATAAATAAATATATATTAGAGGTTAATAGCAGGACTTTTGATTTAAAGTCATTTACGATATTTTTCCCGTAAAAAAGAAAAACATTCAGAGACGCGTCTCTTCAACAAACCCTCGCTCACGTTTCCCTGAAAAACAAACGTAAAGTGAAAATAATTTATCGCCCATCGTTGATTAAGCTCAACGCTAACTCCGTTAGCATGCATAGGGCAATTCCCACTATATGTTAGCATTAAGCTAACGGACGAAGCGCCAATTATTTGTGAGGGAGAGCGTTCAGGGAGAGCGGGAGGAAAGGATCAAATATAACCTACAGCCTCTCTCTGGACCCATTGGTCCACAGGTCTGTCAGCATCTACAGGGGGCGGGACTTAATTCACGCTCCAAGCAGAGCCTATGTAAACACTGTGATGTCGAACCCTCCGAATCTCCGACCTTTAACCTCCTTTGGTGCTCGGACCCTCCAGGGAGGCTGCGATGGAGCAGAGGTGGTTGCGGCGGCTGATGAGTCGGCTGATGAGGAGATGACGTCGGTGGATTAGCGTAGCGCTGGCAGCGATGTTTGATGGTTTTGAAGTCGTTTTAAATAGCAGAGCGAAGGAACTGGAGGTAAAGAGTGACTCGTGGATCGCGGCGGCGAGATGAAGGCGCGCCGCCGCGCCGGCGAGATGAGATGAGCCCCGCTGATATCTCCATCTCCGGCGCCAGACGGCGACAGCAGGAAATTAAGAGCGAGCGCTCGAACGGCTCCAATAACAAGACGGTGTGAGAAATAGAAAAAGCCCGTCTGCAAAGCGATGAATCATCCCGACGCAACTTTTAAAGAGCCGCGTTTAATGGAGGTGCGGAAAACTTTAAAATGTAACTCTTCATCATCGGCCGATAGAGATTGGACGCCGCAGCCTCCATTTTCAGAACCGCTTTCCTTTCCTAAGCGATGGCCCGCCAGCCAGTCGTCCATCTTCTCGCCCGCCGCAGAACTAAAGTGCGTTTAATCTTCAAAAGGGCTCCGAAACGGTTCCGTGGCACTAAATCACAGCCGGGCCAGAACCCGGGCTCTGATTTAATAACACGGCCTGCCAGAATCAGAAGTCAGAGGATGAGTCTCATTAGCCGGGTTGGTGGAAATGAAGCAGTAAGCGGGCCGGGTCTGCGGCGCCGAGATTCTTCTGACCTTTCATGAGTTTCGGTTCCGCTTCATTATATGTGGAAACAACAGAGCAAACCGCCGCCGAACCCGACCCGAAACCGGCTAATGAGCCTGATGAACGTTACGGTACCTCCCTCTTTTTATCTCGGCAGCACCAGCCAGAGCGCCCCCACTTCAGCCACAACATTATGACCACCCTCCTCATTTCTCTGTAGATGAGGCGGGTGGCGGCGGCTTCTGCTGGCAGAATAGCGCTGACCCGTGGGGGTTTGGACTCAACGGGGTCTCTGAAAGGTGTGCAGACCTTATTGCGAGGAAGAACTGGATGGACTTTGGGAACAGGCAGTTGTATATTTCCGACAGTAGGGGGAACTTTATCTCCAAGATTTCTGGGGCCATCGTTTCTCAACTGTTGGTTCGATTTAGTCCAAAACACAGATACACACACACACAATACACACACACACAGATACACACACACACACATATACACTCACACACACACAGACACAGATACACACACAGATACACGCACACACACACACATATACACTCACACAAACACAAACAGATACACACACAGACACTCATACGCGAACACACAGACAGACAAAGACACACTCACACAATCATACACAAACACACACACACACACATAGATACAAACACACACAAACAGAGAAATACACACACACTCTCACACACAGACAGCAGAAGAAGCCAGATGGACAATCGACATCTGTTCAATCTTCACCACTGCTGTCTGTGTGTGTGTGTGTGTGTGTGTGTGTGTGTGTGTGTGTGTGTGTGTGTGGGCGCGTGTGTCTGTGGAAGGATTAACTGTTGACTTTGTTTGAAAGTGTGAGTGGGTGTGTGGACAGGAGGATTAGTTGCATAGCAGACTCATGTGCATGCATGCGTGCACGTGTGTATGTGCGTGTGTGTGTGTGTGTGAGAGTGTGTGTGTGTGTGTTACAACAATAGGGGTGGGGTGACAGCTTTCTAAAAAATGTCCTTAAACCTCTATAATACTTTAATCTCATGTAAATTATAATTTAATTAGTGAATTTAAATCAGAAACCTTCTGATATAAAGCGTGTGTTTGTGTGTGTGTGTGTGTGTGTGTGTGTGTGTGTGTTTGTAGACTGCTGACTTTACTGTTTGTGAGAGGACTTACTCTGTAAATCTTCTTACTCTGTGCATGAGGAGCATTATTATGAGTCAGAGCCAGCGATTGAGTGTGTGTGTGTGTGTGTGTGCGTGTGTGTGTGTGTGTGTGTGTGTGAGTAGGTGTGTGTTTTAAGGGCTCCAGGGAACAGGGCCGTTCTGGACCTAGAAGCCCTGCAGGCTGTCAGGTTCTGGGGTTTCCTGAAAAAAGCCAAACTAGTGAACCCTTGGGAGGTCCTCTCATCAGATCTACAGCCATAACATTATGACCACCTTCTTCCCCGGTTGAGACTCATTCACCTCCCAAGTTCGGATTGTATTTTATTTTTTTCCCCGTATCGAGGCGGACAGCGTCTGCAGCTTGTTTGTTTGATGTTGTTCTGACGCAGGGAGACGGAGAGGATTTACCAACACAAAAACCTACACGCAAGACCGCTCTGCTGATTACATGTGTGTGTGTTTGTGTGTATACGTGTGTCTTTGAGAGAGTGTGTGTGTGTGTGTGTGTGTGTGTGTGTGTGTGTGTGTGTGTGTGTGTGTGTGTGTACATGTGTGTGTGAGAGAGAGTGCCTGTTTGTGTCTGAGTGTGTATGAGTGTCTGTGTGTGTCTAAGTGTGTGTATATGTGTGAGGGTGTGTGTGAGAGTGTTTATATGTGTGTGTGTCTGTGTGTGTGTGTATGTGTGTCTGTGTGTGTGTCTGTGTGTGTGTGTGTGTGTGTGTGTGAGAGAGGTCAGGTGTTCCGCCTCTCTTTTATTCTCTTAATCCGTCCTCTCTCTCTCCAGCAGAGACTTTTAATGAAGTCTGGAGGATGAAAACAGAACCGTGAACATTCATCACAGCCACAGAATCACAGACGGAACCGACCACGACCCGGAGATTCACTGTCCATTTTAGAATCCCCCCTGCAAAGGCACCCAAAAAAAAATAAATCGAGTTTGTCCTGCACTTATTCACCAGAAAGGTGATGAGGTCATCAACGTCTCAGCTCCAGTCGGAGTTATTGGACTTTAGTCCTGTGGTGGTTTTAGGATTACGTTGTCGGTATTTTTCTGTTGGGAGCTTCAAAGTTTGAAGATCCGGTCTGTGTTGGACGACTGGGACCAGGCGACCCGAAACATGACTAACAGAACTTTATTTTTTACTCTCCAGACAGGAGAAGACAAAAGGTTCTGGTGACTCGTCACGCGTCCAGAGGATCTTTGACGTCTTTAAAGAAGCATTGAATCAAATTCTACTAGATGACTCAGCTTATGAGGATGATGATGATGATGATGGTTATAATTAATGCCGACAATACTGATTAATACTGCATTAATAATATCAATAAACAAACGGAATTGTTTTATTTTGTAATAAAATCGCATATTGACAACATTATATAATATATATAATTAAATAGTCATTATATAATTTTTATAGATTATATTACGATTTATTCATTGTAATAATTCATTTATAATTATGTATGTTACATAAATCGTTACTAATAACTACATTATTAATACATTTGACTTATTAATTAAACAATTATCAATATTAATTATATCATAATTTAACAATTGGAACATAATTTTGTCATTATTTTATAATGAATAAATGAATAATTATCATTTATTATTGTTACAGAAATTTTATACCAATCGTACTAAAACACAAATAAAACTCATACCAATAAAACTAGTAATAGTAGTAATAATAATCATTTCAACAACTATTAAAAACAGTTATTCAGTTACACAACTTCCTGTTTTTCTTTTTTTTGTGTTTCCATGGAAACGTGATTTTTCACGGGGATTTTTTAGATTGAAGTTGGTCATCTTCTACTTAAGCTCGACTCACCTTACGTCCGTTACTTTAATCTCCCAGTGTTTTTAGGGGGGGGGGGGTTGATGTCGGGAGGATATGACATCATCGACAGACTCATGTTTTTCGTTTTTTTCTGCGTGTGTTATTATTGAAGCAGAGTTTTTCGCTGTGAGTGAGCTTCCCTTCACCTTCAGACTCCATTACATAACCCTCTCTGATGCATCACACGCACACACATCGCACACCCCGAGTCCGCACCCTGCTGCGGTCCCACTGTTCAGTTTATTTGTCTGTGACAGCCGGCGAGCACGGAGCGGGTTAGCGCGGCGTGCGGCGGCGCGATTTATGAGGCAGATGATGTGTCTCCCGGCGCGTTTTTTATAGCCTGGGTTGAAAAGGAGCCAGCGTGGAAGCCCTTGTCGTACGCGGCGACGGCTAATGAAGCAGCTGAAACCAAACAGGCCGGGTCAGGGTGAGATGTGTTTAACTCGGGTTCACGTTAGCTTCAGCTCCGCGTACGAACTTCCTTTTTTTTTTATTCTCTCCACGCCCAGAAGTGGGAATTTGCGTTTTGAGGTTAGCCTCTTTCTGGTGTTCCTCGCTTTACCGAGATCTTGTTTCCTCGCCGCTGAGACGCTCAGTGTTTGCTAATCGCATGCAGCCGTGAGCGCGTCTCCTTACCCGACAGCTCTGATTAGGATTCCAGCGCGGCGCCTTCCTTAATTCATCACCCGGGACGTGCGGCGGCTTTAAAGGCGCACTGCTGGCGCTCATTTATCCTGGTTTATCTTGAACGGAGCAGCGGCGAGACGAGGATCGGTGTGGTTAACTTGGCGATGCTGAATATGCGTGTGTGTGTGTGTGTGTGTGTGTGTGTGTGTGTGTGTGTGTGGGGGGGGGTCGCCTGCAGTAACGCAAATGTCTTTTCTAAACATCACGGCGGCAGATCTTACCTTCACATTGTCCTCGCCGTCACACATTTGTCATGCAGACACGTACTTCCTGTGTTGACGCCGGCGGCCTGCTGGGCGGTCCTGTCGCCTCGCAGCGAGAAGGTTGTGGTATCAAATCAACCTGGGAAGCAGGAGAGTGGAATTTGCATCCCCCCCCGCGGCTTCCTCCCACGGTCCTAAAAAAAACATGCAACCTCCCAGAAAACGGTTGAAGCGTGAAGGCAGTGATTCCCCAACACTTTAAATCATCTCGAATACCCCCGGGCCCCCTGCACGTCTTCCTCTCCTCTTCCTCTCCTCTTCCTCTCAATGGTTACTTTAAAGTTAAAGTAAGAATAAATAAACTATATCTTTCTGTACGATGTGAGGAATCTGTGACGAAACGCAAAAAGTACAAATATTTCTTAGAGGTTGTGAGAAAACTCGTATTCATACAGATGCCTGACTCGCCTCTGTTACTACCTCCACCGCGTCTAATACAGACCTGGAGGGTGGAACAGAGCTGCAAAAGGCCCGACTTGAAAAAGGACGGCGTCTGCAAGTCTTAAAAGTATATGCAGAGGCGCATATTAGCGTTTTAACGAGAACCCGCCTCGAGTTTTTGTCTTTCCTGTTGAATATCGTCACGGAGACAAGCCGCCGTCTGAGATTCAGCTTATTCACCCGTGACAGCCCGCCGTGATTAAGTGTGCGAGAGCATCGCCTGATGATTCCTACGCTGGTATGAAGAGAAGAGCAAGTTTAATGTAACCGTTCAAGGTCAACGTTGTCCATTTTGCATGGCAGCGCCTCAGAAATGTCTCTCCATGGGACGCCGTACGATCGTCATTAAATGTCCCCCCTCCCCCAGATGTTTGGAAAGCTAGAGCTTCTGATCGCCCGCACACAACAGCTAGCAGATATGAGGCAACCCATAATGCACGGGTGACGCGCACTGATTGGTTGATTGGTTTTGGGTCCGGACCAGACTGTCAACACTTTTATAGACATGTCCCTGACAGAGGAGGGGACAGGGGGGGTTAAAGCTGCATTAAAGTGCATCTGTCCACCTTCACGCTTTGTTTAAAGAGTCACAGATGGAAACGGATGAAGCCTGTCGGCGCCTCTGAAGGACGCGCAGCTCCAGTCACAGAGGAGATGCTAATATTTGTGCAGATGCTAATGGCAATTCTGCTGTCGTCGCTAATGCTAATGCATGATATGAAAGTCACAGCATCTCCTGCTGGAGATCTCACACACACACACGCACACACACATACACACACACACACACACATGTACACACACACACACACACACACACTCACACACACATGTACACACAAACACACGTACACACATACACAAACACACACAGACAATGTGATTCAGTGGATCCATCAGACTGAATGTGAGGAGGAGTATGGAGGAGGAAGGAGTCCTGATGTAAATTTATTCTGAAGAGGAAGACAAAGAATGAAGGAGAGGATTTTTGTGACTTATATGTGACTTATATATATGATGTTTCAAGGGCAAATAGAAAAATCCATCCATCCATCCAACCGTCCGTCCGTCCGTCCATCCGTCTGTCTGTCTGTCTGTCTGTCTGTCTGTCCGTCCGTCCGTCCGTCCGTCCATCCATCCATCCATCCATCTATCTATCCTGAGGTTGAGTTGTTCGCTACCAAGGTTACATTTTCAACAGTGTCTTGATGGTTGGTTGGTTGGTGTGTTGGATGGCTGTGTAGTTGGTTGGTTGGCCTGCTGGAAGGCTGTTTGGTTGGTTGGATGACTGATTGTTGGTTGGTTGTCTGTTGGATGGCTGTGTGGTTCCTTGGTTGGGTGGTTGGTTGGTTGGATGATCGGCTTATTGGTTGGTTTGCTGGTTAACCTGTTGAATGGTTGGATGTTTAATAGGTTTGTTGTCTGGCTGGTTGGTCAGTGGGTGGGTTGGTAAAATATTGGGGCATGTGTCGGGGAAAATGTCGCTGGATACAGAATTTTTCCCCTCTGGTTTCAGAATCTCTCCTCTTAACAGCTTCAGCTGGTCACATTGTTGTGGCCCTCTGAGTTTGGTAGGTGTGCGTCCCACATGAGTGGTTAGGGGCCGGTTCTCCGTCTCATCCTTCCATCTCTAAAGTCACCAACCAGCGGCTGGAGAGGAAAAAAAAAAGAAAGAAAGAAAAGCGGCGCTAACGACGGCGGCGGTCGCATTTTGTTCCGGATGAGAATATATTCTGGAATTGGAGTCCGTCTGCTGAGATCCAGTGGGGATGTGGTTAAATGGAAAAGCCACGTCAAGCAAGGAGAGCATTGGTATTCCGAACACTCACACTCACACACAGACACTCCCACACACTCACACACACACTCACACACACACTCACACACGCTCACACACACTCGGCAGCTCATTCTCTCTCTCCACACATCAGCGGCGGCGGCGAATGAAGATTGAACGCCCAGAGAGAGAGAGAGAGAGAGAGGACGTGATGAAACGGAGATAGGTGTGCGTGCCCTTGTGTGTGTCTGTGTGTAGCTGGGCGAAACGCCTCCGCGCCGCTCACACCTGATTAGAATAGAAATAAAGAATATAAAAACAAGCGTCGGCGGCGGAGGCTTAATTAAGTGTGTTTATGTAAATGCGGAGTGTTGATGAGACGGTAATGGTTATCACAGATCGACTTTAATGGATTCTAGAGAGACTGAGAATTAAAGTCGTCGGACTATTAAAGGGCTCGGAGGTGGAGGAACCCGCCGACCCCCGTCATGGCCGCCGCCGCCGCCCCCTCCTCTGGCGGCCATGATGGGGTTCGAGCTCTGAGAGGGGGGCGGGGGTAGCTGTGAGATGAGCATCGAGAGATTTCAGCACCAATGGAGGAACATTAATCTATTCGTTATGGAGATTTCAGGATGCACACATGAGCCATAACATTACAACCACTGACGTTCAAACAGTAGCAGTGAAAAGTTACCAAATCTTTTTTTTTTTTGAGGAGAGGATCAGTTAAACGGTAACAGGGTGAGGGGTCCAATTGTTTTATTGATGTACTTGGGGGTGGGGGGGGGGGGGGGGGGGAAGGCTATCCTGGGTTCTCTGATCCCACTGACGTGCTACTTCAGGATTAAAAGCTTAAAAAGTTTGATTATCCGATGAAATAGAAAATTAATGCATTCCTACAATTTTCATCTGCAGTCTTACCTGGAAGGATAGGGTTTGGGTTAGGGGTTAGGGGTTAGGGTTAGGGTTTGGGTTAGGGGTTAGGGTTAGGGTTTGGGTTAGGGGTTAGGGGTTAGGGTTTGGGTTAGGGGTTAGGGGTTAGGGTTAGGGTTTGGGTTAGGGGTTAGGGGTTAGGGTTAGGGTTTGGGTTAGGGGTTAGGGTTAGGGTTAGGGTTTGGGTTAGGGGTTAGGGGTTAGGGTTTGGGTCTGGAATATCCTACAAGTGACGTTACAATGTGGCAAGACGCTCTCTTCAAACTTTGTCTATAATTGATGCCTTTGTTCCTTTGATACCTTTCATATTCCTTCAAGAATGGATATGGGGCTCAGGGGACTGAACAGAGACACTGAAGTGGAAGGCGCAGGAAATGACCAGAAATACAGAGTATTTATTTAGAGATACTCACAGAGAGTTTGTCGGAGTGTTGGTAGATTTAGAGGCTCCCAATAAGTCAGGAATTGTTCCTCAGCCTTGGGTCCTGTTCTTCCTTGTTTCTTTGATGTTTTATACTGGAAAGGAACAGGAAATCTCAGTTTAAGAGAGCAAAGTTTGCATTCTCTGAGTTTTTTTTCTAGTCTGACATGTTTCAGCGAGGTTTGATGTCGCTTCAGGCAGGTTTTTGAGAAACTGTCAGCATCTTTTGAGGCTGAAGGGATTCTTATGAAGAATAAATCCTATAGATAAACCGTCTCTTTTACAGTTTATCTAAAGGAGTTACTCTCAAATATGATGATATATTAAAGTGGAATCATCAGTCCGTCTCGCCAGAGGGACAACTCAGGTTAGACTGAGATGGTTCGGACCGGTGAAGACGAGGGATAGTGGATCTGCTGGTAGAAGGAGGCCGGGGATGGAGCTGCCAGGCAGCAGAAGAAGGAGAAGACGAAAGAGGAGGTTTGTGGATGTGGTGAGGAGGACATGCGGTCAGGAGATGAAGAGGAAAGGGGAAGATGGATGCGATCCCTAAAGGGAACAGATGGTAGAAGAAGAAGAGGAAGAAGAAGAGGAGTACATGTTTCAGGGTAAATATTTTGTGTGTGTGTGTGTGTGTGTGTGTGTGTGTGTGTGTGTGTGTGTGTGTGCGTGTGTGATGAGGGGTGGTACAGATTGACAGAGGAATTAGAGGCTGTTTGCACACACATAAGACAGGCTGATTACAATCAATAATCTATCAACCCCTACCTGACAAGATGTATCGATCAGAGTAAGGGAGGCGCTCACACACACACACTCACACACGCACACATATACATACACGTACACACACACACACAAACATATCTACACACATACACACACACACACAAACACACACAAACACACACAAACACACACATACACACACATACACACACACTCACACACACATAGACATACACATACACACACACACACACAAACCTATATACACACATACACACACACACAAACACATACACACAGAGACACACATACACACACACACACACACAAACACACACAAACATATATACACACACACACACACACATACACACACACACAAACATATATATACACACACACACATACACATACACACACACATATATACACACATACACACACACATATATACACACACACACACATAAACACACACACAAACACACACATATACACACACACAGAGCCACACACACACACACACAGCGTGGTGTCGTGTTGTCGGACAGCGGTTTGATAGCTGGGTAATAAGTTGATTTGTCAGTAACAGTGTTTAGTAACGTCTTCAGCCTCAGGCGGGTGTCATTGATCTTTTTTAATTCTAATTGGCCTGAAAGGAGCAAGTAGTAAGTCAGTCACAATCTTACTTTAGTGCATTTATAGAGAAACCGTGAAGAACCAACGGTGCTGACGTAGTATATATATATATGTATATATATATATATATATATTTATGTGTTTAGAGAGGCGTTGCTGCGACGGTTGGAGGAGGAGGAGGAGGAGGAAGAGTTTTTACCTCTTAAACCAGAGAATTGGTGGTTTTGTAAACCTCCTGTCTGTCTGAGTCAGTAAACTCTTCTATTTAAGGTGTGGACTAAAACGGTTGGACACAGAAGCGAGACTCAAACGCAGCAAAAGGTTCTAACGGAGATTCCTGGAGTTGGCGAAGAGGATATGTGAGGTGATGAAGATGTTGGGCCTGGAGCCTGAACGCATAATCCGTGACAGTGGTTAAGCGGGGGTGGGGGCGGGGGTCGGAGGAGGCGGGCTGACTGGAGATCAGAGTTGATCTGAAGCGGAAGAAAAATGAATTTGTAACAGGAGTAGAAAGAGCTTCTGAATCGGACAATGCTATTGGCTGCATCCGCGTCTCAGCCAATCAGTGGCTCTGATTCAGAGGCGTGGGTGTTCTGGCTTAAAATGGGAGAAATACACGACTCTGAGCAAAGAATAGTTAGTATAGGTGGTTATTTTGGGCTTTCACTGTGTGTAAATGTGGACAGGAAGTGCTGTGATGCATATCCTGTTTAGATAGGTAAAGGAACATTCCGTGAAAAACGCTCTAAATAATCAAGCTAGGTCATGAACAGAAAGGATTAGAAACTCTTTAACAGGTTCAACACAGCCCAAACTAATGTCTGCAACTTTCTCTGTCGGCTTTTATTTTAGTTTTGATGATAGGCGACATTTAACAAATAAAATAACAAAAATTCCAACATTAACTCTAAAAAATTATTAAAGAAGAAAAAATCTCTTAATGTGTTTTTCAGCTGATGACACTACTTCAAAGGCTTCACTTTTCATCACGGATAAGATCAAGATTTGGAGGATTGTAGATTTTGAAACCGTTGGTTCTGTTGTTACGTAGAGATTTAGAGATCTGTGACCCACCTCTGCGGATCCATGTGGGTTTAAGACGGTGTGCAACAGTGGGCTGATAAGTGTTGGGGTGTCATATGGTGGGTCTGTGAAGGTCGTTGGTTCCCGTCCACTCTCTGCAGGATCTGGCATGACTTCTGCCAGATTTGACCAAATTACCCATAACACCATAGCTACTGCCAGCAGATACAGCCTTTATGTGTGTGTGCGTGTGTGTGTATGTGTGTGTGTTCTCGCTCACCATACGGTGTCGGCATGGACCGGTTCCACTTCCTGAGATCTGCGTACCAGCTGAAGAACCTCATCGGCGCCGCTTTAATACAACTTCTGAGGAGGAGCTGCTAAGCGTGTTAAATGATCGCGATGCAACGTTTAAAATCCACAAGCGTGGAAGAAAAAACAACCGCTCCATCCGTCACATCTTTTATTTTGGCGGGGTTGCCTCCTTCTGGAGTGGGGCCAGCTTTTCCCGCGGTGTCCCAGTCCTTGTCCAGGAAGCCCAGCCGCCCCTCCATATGCCGACAGGATCCTTCGACGGACACGTTCAGCCGCCGCGCCAAAAAGCTAAAACTCCAAGGTCAGGAGGACGGCTCGTTAGGACGGAGATTAAACGAGCGGAGATCCTCAACGAAGGAGATGATCCTAGTGGAAGCGAGAAAACAGCAGCTTTAAAGTCACGTAATAACCAGATGATAATAGGATGAATAACTGATCGTGGTTTAAAGGCTATATAATTCAAAAACTTTCCTTCACAAGCATAAAAGTAAAGCTCTGTAATAAAGTAGTTACAACTTTAGTTAGCAATACCCTAAAATGAATATAAACAGATATAAAACACGTGCATTTACACCTGCTAATTGATAAAAACAAGTAATTAAACTAAAGCAGCCGTGAAATAAAAATGTTTTTCATACCTTCTGTCCTTCTTCAGAAACCACTGGACATAATTGGATGAGATTTCACACATCTTTTTTTTTTTTTGGGGGGGGGGGGGAGACTAAAGAGGCTGTGGCGGAAGAGGACATGCGTTTGGGTGGTGTGACAGAGGGAGATGCGGAGGACAGGGAAAGGTGGAAACAGATTATTCACAGATCCTCATGCTTGACCATTTTTCCTGCTTCCAGCATCATCTTCAGGATAAAAAAAAAGTTCACTTCCTGTTCAGGTGCCGTGCTCACAAGAAGGTCATCATAATTCACTTCACCTGGCAGTGGTTGTAATGTTATGGCTGATGTTGTGGGGTTTTTTGCTGCTGCATGGAGTCTGTTGGATATGTCATTAGCTTTTATTAATAAAGCATTTCACACTCAATTGCACTAATGTCATACTTCCTCATCATCCTCCTCCTCCTCCTCCTCTTCCTCCTCCTACAGGTATGAGACTTTATCCCTCACCCCATCGTCTACATCAAGTCCACCTCACACCTCTCTCATAACTTGCCCCTCTTCCTCCTCCTCACCATCGTGCAAAGACAGTTGGAGACATTGCATTCCTCTTCTTCTTCCACTAGAGTTTTCCCTCTTCCTCCCTACAGTCCCGTCTTTTGCACCTTCCTCTTTCTCATCTCCCCTCCTCCTCGGCCTCTCCATGAAATAAAGGATTACAGACAGACGAGTCATTATTTTTTCGTGATGGCAGCCATACATCACTGAGTCTGCACCAGAGAGCGAGAGAGAGAGAGAGAGAGGGGGGGCGAGAGACAAAGGGAGTGAATGGGGGAAGGGAGAGAAAGAGAGAGAGGTGGATGAATCAGGATTGGAGTGGAGTGAAGCCGAGGAGGAGCAGAGAGTCTGTCTCTGTGGGTTTTTTTTTTCCCACTCTCCCTGAAGCGGCCTGTGTGAAATGAACGGTTGCCGCACCGACGACGGATCAGACTGTTAGGGAAATGAAAAAAATAAAAAGGGAGCCGGAGAAAGCTCAATAATTATGTGATTTATTCATAGTTTGTTGTAGGTACAGTAATCAGGATCAGGCAGCAGCGGAGCAGAAAGTCACTTTGTTGATGTGGCATTATTTCTCCCCCAGGAAGCGTTTACAGCGACGGATTTAGTCGTCCGAGGTCATTCTCCTTGGCTGTCGGCATCATCGTGTCCCGACAGAGACTCAAACCTGTGCCCACCTTCATCGCCTCGTTCACCATTTCTCACAATTATGTCCCCGGTGTGTAAACTATTATCTCCAGATTAGGCTCGGTCCGAACGAACGGAACCACGCGCTTCTCTGAGTGCTTTACATTTTCTAATTGCCTCCGCCAAACGCCGTTGTGGTGTTGAAGTGCGCGCTCCGAGAGTGCTTTGATAATTTTTTGCGCCAGTGCTAATTAGCGGCTATGACACACTAACACTCCGAACCAAAGCTCCATTTACGAAAAGGCGGGCCTGGTGCGCCTTCATTCTGCCCGCCTTTCTTTAGGAACACACAATGGAGAGGTTTTGGGTCGGTCTGAGTGGTTCCCCCTCTGGGTCAAGCAGCGGGGGGTAGTAACAGAGGTGAATTGGTAGCAGGTGTAAATGCAAGGTGTGGAAGGCAGGATGGGAATGTGATGTGTAACAGTATCACCACAATGTGTTAACAGCTCTGAGACGAGACCAACACCAGCGGTACCGGACAGCTGACTTCCTGACTCTGCTCCCTGGTGCCACTTCGACTGGATTTGTGGGCGGGACTCGGTCCCCCGCCAATCAGTGGTCTGCAGAAATCAAGTCAACAAGTTTGCGTCTGCAGCAGCGGGAAGCAAAAAAAAAAAAATAGCACCATCTTATTATCCTGCTAAATCTAACAAATTGATGAAAAACACGAGATGGATTGGGCGGCACACCCCTTAAATGGTAAATGGACTATACTTATGTAGCGCTCGATCACTCAAAGTGCTTTTACAGCATGAGTCAGCATTCACACAAATATTCACACATCCGACCTTCAGATAAGTGGACAGCCGCTCTACCAACTGAGCCACCGTCGCCCCTTTACACCCCTCTCCTTAAAACAGAAACCAGTAGGTTTTCGTTATACAACGAATCTCAAAACTACAAGAGTTAAGAATGGGCTAGTAGCCGTTAGCAGCTGGTAGTAGTAAGCAGGAAGTAGCAGTTGGCAACTAGTAGCAGTTCGGATATAAGTCAATAAAGAAGCAGGAAAAAAATGAAAAGGTTTCCAAGTTGTGGAGACAACGCGAGGTCAGATCTCATCCTCTGCTTCCCTCCTAAAGCAGAAGATAAGATCAACTCTCATGTAACAGGGGGGCGAATCATATTTTATCCCTTGTTAATCTACATTTTAGAAAGCATTACAAGAAAGTTAAGATATAGACAATAGACATAAGATGACAGAACCGATTCTGGCGGCAACGCCGAAAACGTCAGAGCTCATCGGCTCACAGAATCCCATCTTTAAGGCTTCGTTTCACGTCACACTATTTTATCTAAAATAAAACCTAAAGTTTTTAAATCACAGTCCGTCGTTAGATATTTTTCCGAATTATAATTTTATTCCAATGTCACTTGTACGAAAAAGATTAAACAGCAAAATGCATAGGGAGGACTTCGCTCGTCTGAGTTGGATCCCCAGGCCGGACTGCACCGACCCCACCGGTTCACCTCTTGAGGGTTTCATATGGGCCTGAGGCCGTCTGCATTCAGGGGAAGAACCCGACCAGTATCCATGTCGATCAGAACCTTTAGATAATGGTAAAAGCTTTAAATGGACAATAAAATAAAGTCATTGGTTCGCTTACATCTGACCTTTGACTTAAGGTTTTACAGACTAAATAAATACCATTTCTAAATAAGTCGATCTAAAGAACCTTGCCAGGATACCGGATCTGGTCGTAGGATCATCATTTTGGCCGGGTTCTATTCTGGAGGACGACGTCACGGTCGCGATCCAAACATTTAAAATAACCCGAGGTGGGGAGAGAATCCTCACAGGAAGTGATTCCAGGAGTTTTGTGCGGCTGACTGCACCTCAACCAGCGGCTCTTAATGCCAGAACCGGTCGGCCGTCCTCCTCGGAACTCGTTCCTCCAGTAATTAACATCGTGTCAGCGCGGTTCTGACATGTTGTTGGACAAAAAAGACAGTCGGGGCAAAACTGAGAGTTAATTAACCTTCAGCTCCTCGGAGGATTCCTCTTCTCTCCTCACACCTGAGCGCGGTGGTCTGGGTTCCTGCAGGAACCGAGCCCCGAGAACATGAAAGATAAAAAAAGAAAAAAAAAAGCATTTTAATAGAATCAGGCCCGACAAGTGGATCCGGAGGAAGCCGGTTACATTTTTTTTGGCTCTTTCTGGACCCGGCGTCTGGTTCGGGACGCCGAAGTCATTTCTGTCGCTGTCATTTCTGTCGTTCACAGCGAGGGGGCGGAGTGACTCGTGACCAAGCTGAATAATAACTATCTCTCTTTGAAACTGCTGATCAAGCCCACCTGACAAACGCTCAACCAACCGATTAAACAACAAATCTAACAACCTAACAACCAACCGAACGACCATCAAACCAACCAACCAAATAACCAAACACCCAAACAACCAGTCCAACAAGTAACTACTAAACTAAACAACCAACCCACTAACTAAACAACCAACCCACTAACTAAACAACCAACCCACTAACTAAACAACCAATCAACCAATTAGACAACCAACCCACTAACTAAACAACCAATCAACCAACTAAACAACCAACCCACCAACTAATCCGACGTGTTGGTTTGTTTTTCCTCTCAGGCTCAGGAAACGTTATGATGTTGATATTCTCACGCTTCAAGGACGGACCCTCACAGCGAGCGTTCTCTGAATGTCGTTGTTGTTGGTGTTGTTGTTGTTGTTGTTTAAGCCGTAGTTCTATCTTTCGGCGAGCCCCTTACTTTATTATCGGAACCGTTTTCTACAAACCGGCGAGAACAGGAACAACAAACAAGAGTACACAAATGACCTTGACACCACCGAGAGTTGACTTTGAGATGGTGAGGATAATTACCCAGAATCCACTGGGGTATGTTCTGCATGCCGCCTCCTCTTCGGTAACTCTAAACATCACACGCTTGTTTACATGTGTACCTCCTCCTCCGGATCACCATGTCCTTGTCATGTAGTTGCACTGTTGTGTATTTCTGTGTGTATTTGTGTGTATCTGTGTGTATTTGTGTGTACTCCGGGAGCTCACAGGCAGGAATTTGTACTTTAGCGGGGGGTTGATGTTTTTTCAGGCTCAGACGGTGAATCTCTGATGTCATAAATACATTCATACATTTATCCGGCGGCAGGGGCCTTTCCCGTCTGAGAGACGTGGTGCACCCTGGGTAATTCGCCAGTCCAACACTGAGCCAATACATTGAGACTACTTAGAGTCACACCTACAGGCGGTGGTGGATAGTAACTAAGTACTTTTACTCAGGTTTTACTGGGGTTGTGACGGCAGCAGGCTATGAAGGTATAACAGACAAATTGGGAGTACTTGTACTTTACTTGATATGTACTTCTACTTATCAGTTACTTTCCAGACAAACAATTTTCCCACATTTCCTGTCCGGGGTCCACAAAAGTTCGGGACTTAATTTCACAACCTTGGGTCCGATTTAGTCCAAATTCGGCGCATATGAATCGATCCGTGCCGATCTATCGTGTAAAAATATCGTACTTTTTTCTAGTTGATATTTTACCTCTTTTTGTACGGAAAAAAAAACATTCTTTCCTGGACAGAACTCAAAAACTATTTCATGGATCATATTCAAATGTGTACCCCCATTAGACCACAGTGTGAGGAAGAACTGGATTCATTTTGCGAAAAGTCAGTTGTAAATTTCTGACAGTAGAGGAAACTTTATTGGACTTTTTTGTTGTATCAAGTCACAAAATTCTGTTTAGTAAGTCCAAACTCATCAACCAATCAGTCTTCCCCTAAAACCACGGTTAATCCCTCCCCCTCCTCGCATTTCCTTGTGACCGGTGGTGTCCCCCAGGGCGCCGTCCTTGGCCCCCTTCTCTTTAGCTGCATCTGGGTCGTATCATAAACAGATGACATCATATGCTTAGTTAATGTTTGTCTAATAGTGAAAGTGTTTTCCAACAACAGCGGACCCTCCCAAGTGTTTCCTCCTCCGGCGTTCTTCCTCGTCATCCTCGCGTTGAGGCTGAGACCCCCGTGTTCGTCGTGTTCCCCGTTGAACTGTTGACTGGGTGACCGCGAGCTCAGCACTGACAGGTTGGCGGCGTACCGGCCCATCTGCCGGGCCCCCGGGGACCCCTCCCCCGCGCAGGTCACTTCTGCATTAATCTTACTAATTAGCCTAATGAGCCCGTTTCTTGGTGGGCCGACAAACGAGCGCAACTCGCAGGAACCAGACGGCTTTTCTCGGCGGGAGCAGAAACTCCTGGCAGCCTCTGACCTACATTCGCCTCCGACACAGTCAGCTCGCTTTATTTACAGCGTAGGAGCGTCTGAACACACAGACGAACGGAAACGAACGCGATGACACGCCGGCTTTTATGTCCAATAACATAATCCATCACACACACACACACACACACACACACACACACACACGGTTTGACTGAGGCGCCTCAGAACCGGATTCCATCACCCTGAGTGGTGAGGATGAGGCTCTACCAGATGTCTTCCAGGACTTGAGTTTGGATCTCGGCGTGTCACTTGAATCGGCGGCGTTCTTTGACTCCGGGATGCTCCGAGGCAAAGACGCTCCTCGATGAGACGCCATCATTTACTCTGTGAACGAGGCCCGGCCCGTGTTTCAATCCGACACAGGAGAACACGTGAATATATCACGGGGTTTTGGACCATGGGTGGTACCTTCCACCAATTAGCCGATACATTATAACCGCCTGACATAAAATTGCGTAAGTCCCAATTGTCTCCTCCTCGCCAGACCGCTGAGGGTTCTGCTTCATTTTTTTTTGTCTCCCTCGGCTCTCAACTCACTCCCTCGCCGCTTCACCGTCATTTAATCCTCATTAGGTCAATCGTATCTGAACGAGCCGTCTTTCCAGGGGTCAGGTTTTCCCGGTGTTACCATCATCAGGGCTGTTATCAGTCGTCGTTACACCGCCGCATCATTAGGACATTATTACGGCGGCGGTCTCAGGAGGACTTTTTTTACATCCGGCACAATCACTGCCCACCCACTCACTCATTCCACTTCCTGCTTGACCGCATTCACGCCAATCGGCTCAAGCACCAGCAACCGGTTGGGTCTCCACTGCTGGTTGGTTTCTTTTGAAGTTTGATTCAACACGGTAGAACTCTTAGAGGAAATCGGCAAAGCGGCGTCACTTGGGGCCGATGGCTACCGGTTGCACGCATTCGCGTTACACGCCCACCTAGCATTGAGCTAACACGGCTGCAAACGTCTCACGAGTAAACCACAAAGATCGCAAGTTTTAACACCCGTAAGGAGAAGGAAAGCTGTGGAGGTAGTACCCCGAAAAACGTTGGGCAAAAGGAACTTAATCACACCCTTCAGATTTACTTTTAAATAAGCTAACGTTAGCAGAGCAGCTTACGTTAGCAGAGCTGCAGCTAAAGCTAGCGGGGGCCCGCTGTATGTGTATATCTATTTTTGGTTTTAAGACAAAAGGACAACAGGAGCTGAGGTGGAACAACCCCGAAAAGGTTTGAGGTGGTTCCACATCAGGATGCCCCCCTTTAGAGATTCTACAGTTATGTCCAACTGGACGGAGAACCCGAGTCAGGCCCAGACCCGATTTGCATTGTGGGTTTGATTTAATCCCAAAGGGCTGCGGGCCCTGTGGGCCCCGGCGGACGCTGCACTGAGCGCCTGTTACTGAGAGGTTTAATTTGTGTCCCGCGTGTGGTCGGTCCCGAGGATGAGGAGGATGCTGCAGATGTGGACCAGGGAGCAGATATATGGACCACACACTGCTAACAGCCTCCTTCAGGGAGAACCGGGCCTTTTAGTTAGGAGAGAATCACAGTTTCCTCTTCTTCCCGTCTTCGTCATCATTTACGGCCGCGTTAAGCCCCGCAATCTGCCGGCGCGGCGCCGATCGATGGCATTGGAGGCCTTTTGTCTTGTAAAAAGTGAAACATGAACTATTTCCATTACGCCGCAGATTCCCCGGACTTGTTGTCCGGGTTTATGCGGGCGGTCCTTCATTCTGACAGCAGCGGGCTTTTCATCGCTCCTCATCATGATATTCTCCCGCGACGGTCATTCACGGGAACGCCACGCAGGATTTTGCTACTCCGCGGAGGAAGTGCTGCGAGACACTCGAGGCCCGTTTTCTCCGATCATCGTTTTATCACGTCAGTAAATCTCTTCTGTAATCCTCGGAAAACGGACCCGGTACCTTACAGCACCGAAGAGAATTTGATCTACCGCTGGTGATCCCTGACCCAAACTCCTCCTCCAATAAAAAAAAACCTTTGGTTTAACCTCATGAATTATACACTGATCAGCCATAACATTATGACCACTGACCACAGGTGAAGATTCTGTCTTCAGGTTGATGTTGGAGGCAGGAGAGATGGACAAGAGGAAGGTACTGAGTGTTCTGAGGAAGGTTCTGAGTGGTGGCCAGACGGTTAAGTCAGAACATCTCCAGAACTCTTGTTGGTCGTTCTGGTCCGCAGCGGTTAGTACCTGTCAAAGTGGCCTAAGGAACGAGAACCATTGGACCGGCAACAGGGTCACGTGACACGCAAGGCTCACTGAAGCGCGTCGGTGGCACCGGCTGACCCGTTTCGTCTGATACCGTAGAGGAGTTGCTGGTTTTGATGGAAAAGTGTCGGAACCAAAAGGGAAAAAGAGGATCTGCGGTGGTTTTAATGTTATGGCTGATGGATGGATTTCATGAAACTGTGTAAATATGTAATGTTTGTATTCGTGGTGCGTCGTACAGAGTAGACGTTTGGAGTATTATGGGATGGATGTTCATGAAGAGAACAGTCGCATTTAGACAGATAACTAACACAATTAATTTTGATTGAGGAAAGTTTTGTTTTAATTAAAAACAAAGACGTTCTACCTTGCTTGTAGGTCAGCAATGTTTAAAAACAAAAAAGTAATTATTCTTCTGCTGTCAGGAGGAAGATGTCCAGAATACAAATGTGGTTCTGTGAAACGAGTCTGTTTAGTGAGATCTGGTCGAACTGAAGTACACACACACACACACAAACACACACACACACACACACACACCCACGTACACGAACACATGCACACAGACATACACACACACACAAACACACACGCACGCATAAACACCCACACACAAACACACACACCGATACACACACACACACACACACACACGCACGCATAAACACACACACACACACATACACGCACGCATAAACACACAGACACACACACACAAACACACACACACAAACACAAACACACACACACACAAACACACACCGATACACACACACACACAGACACACACACACACACGCACGCATAAACACACACACACACATGCACGCATAAACACACACACACGCACACACACACATGCACGCATAAACACACACACACACACACACGTACACACACATGCAAGCATAAAGACCCACACACAAACACACACTCCGATACACACACACACCAACACACACACACACAAGGGAAAGGATAAAGCTTGAAGGACTATTTCATTTTACATTTTGAAAAAAATCTGAAGAAATCCTGTATGTGTGTCTGTGTGTGTTTTGCGAAATTGTGAGACAGTCAGGTCCTCACATCGCCAACAGCTAAAGCTCAGCCTACCCATAATCCCCGGCGGGACTTAGGCCAGCGTTGGCGTGTTGAACCCTGTACCTACGCTGCAGGGTGTTGGTGTGTATTAATATTCAGTCAGTGGGGGGGGTGGGGCAGAAGGACGGACCACAGGAACCTGGTTGAACTGGACTGAATCCATTGGACGAGGTCTCTGCAGCAGCAGAACTGATCTTTTATTCATGGATCCCTTATTTTGGATCAGCTTCCTTACAGTGATGGATCTACGGTTTGTTCCAAACAAGTGAACTTAAAAGTTAGGCACCAATGTTCCCGTGAAGTTCTGCTCTGACCCAGTCGTCTAGCCATCATTAGCATCATTAGCATCATTAGCATCATTAGCATCTGTTCAGTCGGATCGATCGAGGCATTTTAACGCCGTCGTTTGGCCCGATGTTAACGGGCCACAAATAAACCCGCCGGGTCTCTAGTGTCTGAACATGTAATAACACATTTTTATTAATTGATTAAATATAAAACATTTTTATTGATACTACATCCTCTAATATCGATGTTTTTCTTATTATCCAGGATGAAAAGATGTTCCTTTTTTATTTCTGTGACATTTGTAACTTTCTACAAATGTGTTATTCGTCGTATCTATGGAAACAGGATTTTCTACAATAATAATAAACAGCATAATGGCGTTGCAAATGCAAATATGCAAATATGATTTAGAGGTTAAGGTCGGTCATCTTTTATTTTCTTCCACATCTATGGTTTATTATTTTTAATAGAAACATTTGTTGATGACACACAGATTAGAGTGATGACATCACAGACCTCATTCCCTCTGACGGCGGCCATAATGACCGGAGTAAAAGATATAATCCAGAAACAGATTATGAGATAAAATACATAAAAGGAATAAAGGAGGGATAGAAGGAGGAGAAGGAGGGAGAAGAGGGCAGGAAAGAAGGAAAGGAGCAGAGGGAATGAGGGAAGGAGGGAATATCTACATTATTCCCCATGGCAACGCCCCTCCTCCATCTTCATGCGCTACTGACTCTGATTGACAGCACAGCACAACACACACACACACACACACACACACACACACACACACACACTGGTGACTAACATGTACACTAAATATAAACCACAAAGGCCTTGAGGTGTTTGCTGAGGGAGTGTGTGTGTGTGTGTGTGTGTGTGTGTGTGTGTGTGTGTGTGTGTGTGTGTGTGTCGTTCTGACAGAGAATAAAGTCAAACCTCGTTCTCTCCAGCGTCGTTTCGGTGCCGTGGAGCGCAGACAGGTTTTAAAGAGAAAGAACTCGTTCCAGCATTTTTCTGCTAAAGAAGTTTTTGTTCTTTAAACAGAAATGCATTGTTCACGCCGTCACAGGCTCCGCCCACCGCCCTCAAGGGGTTCACCTGAACTGTAGAGAGAAATAATTCTACTGAGTCGTTCTGTGTGCGGCTGAATGTGAATTATAAAGGGTCATATTATTATTATTATAATCATTATTATTACTTTTATTATTATGATTTTTATTAATATTATTATGATTATTATTATTATTATTATTATTATTATGATTATTATTATGATGATTATTATTATTATTATGATTATTATTATGATTATGATTATTATTATTATGGTTATTATACTAATGTTATGATTATTATGATTATTATGATTATTATTATTATTATTATAATCATTATTATTACTTTTATTATTATGATTTTTATTAATATTATTATGATTATTATTATGATTATTATTATGATTATGATTATGATTATTATTATTATGGTTATTATACTAATGTTATGATTATTATGATTATTATGATTATTATTATTGTTAATAATAATAATAATAATATCCATTGCAGCTTTGGTCTCTTTATCACCGAAAGATCCCCAAACCCCTGCGTCGCACAAACAATCCCCCCGACTCCTCAAATTAAATGTCAAGTTATGTAATTAAACATTATTCTATTTTGTTTAAAAAGTGAGTAAAATATGAAGTTTTAGTGTAAAAACATGCTGAATAAAAGGTGGATCTCCTGAAATCCACACAGACGCACCAAATTTGGACTAAATCGGACCGACGGTCGAGAAAATATGGCCCAAAAGCCGTTGGAGATAAAGCTCCCCCTAGTGTCGATACAGTTCTTCCTCGCGCCGGTCAAAGGACGATTTCATTACATCACCGCTGTAAGACATTTGTTGGATCTCGTAGCGAAGAGATAAATCTCATCGTCGGGGTTTAAGGGGGGTTTAAACGGTCCTGGAGTCGGGAGAGTGGGAACAGTTGGACTCAAATAGATGATGATGGAAGTGATACGATGAAGAAATCCATTACAGGAATGGAAGAAGATGAAGACGAAGGCAACAACGTCTCTGTTTGGCACAAGAGGACAATCGGAACAGCTAAACCGGCGACCAAATCTATGAGGATGTTCATCAAAGCTGGGGATTAGGGCCACATCTGGGAGGGGGGGGGGATTAAAGTCTGAATTCTGAGATGAGAGTCAGAATTACGAGATTAAAGTTAGAATTATGAGACGCTGAGAAGAAAAGTCTGAATTCTGAGATGAGAGTCAGACTCCGGGGATTAAAGTCTGAATTCTGAGATGAGAGTCAGAATTATGAGATTAAAGTTAGAATTACGAGATTAAAGTCAGAATTACGAGATTAAAGTTAGAATTATGAGATTAAAGTTAGAATTATGAGATGCTGAGAAGAAAAGTCTGAATTCTCAGATGAGAGTCAGACTTCAGGTGAGCACCTCTGTGGACTGGTGTCACACCCACCACCTCCAGTTTAAAGCTATGAAATGGTGTTTAACTCCTGAAGGAGGAGGTCTTCCCTGGTTCCGTCCAGGTGGAGGACATCCAGGTAGTCAGCACCAACAAATACCTCAGCGTTCACCTGAGGGACAAGAGGGGGGGGGGGTCGGAGGAACGGCGTGGAGCCGACGGTACTTCCTAAGGAGGTAGAGGCGGGCACAGCTGCTGATGAGGATCATACCGTGGGGTCCGGTGATATCCTCTCAGGATGAAGAAGACGTCATTAGGGAGGCCCGGCTCAGTCCGCCCCCTCCCCCATGACACCAGAGACCAGGAGGAGCAAACATCTCCGCAGGTCATTTCTCCTGCGGCCATCAAACAGTCGAGTGACGTGAATGGAGCTAGTGGCCATCTGTGCGGCTCAGAACTAAGCCCGGGGGAGGGGGGGGTCTCCCCTGATTGTTATTCCGTGAACGGATCTCTGAACACCTTACAGAACATTCTGGATCAGACCGGTTGAGTGTTTGGGGTCAGGTTTTGGTGCAATTAACGTGTTTGGTCCCTCGTTAGCGACGCCGCCCTCTCTACAGACTCCAGATTACCCCTCTTCTGTGTTTAATGGCCGGTGCCCCCTCCTTCAGCCCAGGTCAACACATTGTTGACCTCTGACCTCGGATTGCGCCGCTTTAATTTCATCCTTTCACAAACAAACATACGCAGAGGAGCTCCGTTTGGGGTGGGGGCGGGTTCAGGACAACGCTGTTGACCTGCACTCGCCAGTTGCTGCTGTTTCATTCCTGCTTTAATAAACAAGTACTACACACACACACACACACACACAGACACACACACACACATGCAGGGCTATTGTTTGAGTGTGAGGAGGAGGTTGCGATGTCGATGACTGATGATGGTGAAGAAAGAGGCTCCCTCTGTCTGTTAACACCCATAAACTACCAATCTGTCAAGCTTACACAGTGTGTGTGTGCGTGTGTGTGTGTGTGTGTGCGTGTGTGTGTTTGTGTGTGTGTGTGAGTGTGTGTGTGTGTGGGTGACATATTGGCTGGCCGCTGCTCGGTCTCGGGGGACAGCAGTTGGAAAGCCTGTGGCTTCTGTCTCGATTGGTCACGGATGTCACAAACACACACACACACACTCACACACACACACACACACACACACACACACACACACACATGGGCGTGCTCTGCTGCAAAGGCGTCGCCGTATCCTCACCGCAGCAGATGTGCGTGAGCGTCGATGGGTCTTGGGCGTCTGTTAGAAGCGACAAAAGCCCTCGTTCCGAGTCAAATAAACAAACTGGTGAAGGAGGGATAAACATCGTCAGCGGGTCGGGTCGAGTCGCAGAATCCCGAGAAAGATAGAGGGGCATTTATGGAGACGTGAATAAATGACACTGGAAATATATCAGCGACATGTGCAATTAATGCACTCTAAAAAAGGGCTGGGTTTAGAAAAAAGGCCGGTTTGGGTTTTAGGGGCCGACTGAACCGCGGCTTTAACCGGGTTTGGGTCTCGGGTTTGAGCAGAATGTTAGGTTATCGTGTCATCCAGTCCCACACAATAATTATATCTAAATGTGGAATAGACATATTTTTGTTGGGCGGCCCGTAGATGAAAAAAAATACATCGGACAAAGTTAGAATTAATGTTAACATAATAAAATTCTGTAAATTCAACCAACACATTTTTTTTCTTCCTGTATAGCCTACTAGCTAGGTTGTAACCTGGAAAACTTAGCAAGCGAGCTAGCTGGCTAATAAGATATCTGCACTTAAAATGTGATGGAACAACTTTGCCGCGCTACCGCTAGCTTGCTAAATTTCGCAGAAATGGCGATATATATATATATATATATATATATATATATATGCATCCATATTGTTTGTGGGTTGGATCTGGCTCCTAGTTTCAGTGTCAAGTCTTAAATATAATACACACCAAACCACACACACACACACAGGTGCACACACACACACACACACACACAAACGCAGAATGACAGTATCTGTAAGGACTTGACAGGACATGTGATAAGGTGTCAGTCAATAGAAATCCTCATCTGTCTCCACAGCCCCCCCATCATGCCACACACACACACACACACACACACACACACACACACACACACACACACACCCTGGTCCAGACACAGTCAGAGGGGTCTCAGCATTTATAGTCTCAGATCAGCAGGATGACAGGAGAGTCTCCCCTGAGGGAGCCGCTGAACGATGGAAGTGGGATTGATACAGGGGAGAAGGAAGAAGATTGGCGGTGGAGGAGGAGGAGGAGGAGGAGATGGGGGGGTCGTACAATATCGGACAATGTTGAGTTAACTGTAACATACGCAGGCGGTCAGCGTTAGATCGTGTTCCGTCAGAATGCTGTCTGGAATAATCCCTGATCCTGAAGGGAACCAGAACCTCTTCCTCTTCTGTGAACTTTGATTCCTTGCTGTTATTCTTATTCCATATTCTTCTTCTTCTTCTTCTTCTTCTTCTTCTTCTTCTTCTGATCTCCCCATTCGGGGTCGCCAAAGCAGATCATCTGTTTCTGTTACAGCCGGTACCCGGCTGGCTAACAGTACCAGTGACGGTATTTGTCAAACCGGGCCCCAGCGGATCTGGTTCGGAAATTTCGGTTTCCTGTTCCGCATCTTAGATTTGGCTTAGGTTTTACGCCGGATGTCCCTCTTGGCGCCACTCCCCCCATCATCCTGGACAGTTTGGACCGGCACTAGAAGGACACTGGCCTGTGAATAAAGTCAATAACCTCCTCTTCAAGTTGAAAGTATGAGTCATTGGAGCCATTAGATGAAATGATCAGCTCACCTCCTGCTCCTTCCAGAGGCCGACAATCGCTGAGTCATCAACAGATTTGATTCTGAACCTTAAATCCAAAGTAGCGTGTCGGGCGCAAATAACAAGGGTGACAAACGACCCCGGGCCAGATCCTGTAGAACACGACACGGGTTCCGACAAAGTGCCATTAGAACAGGTTCTGGGTGACCTCATTGTCAGGAAGTCATTCATAAAAGGGGGCCGAAGCCGATGCCTGATGTTTCACAGTGTAGCAGCTGAAATATGGAGCAGTTAAAGCTGGTGAAAAATCCATAAAACATATCCGTGTGCCCCCCCCCCCGACCTCGTTCCTACCCTTCCTTGATCAGTGAATTGAAATGGGTCAGTTTGGCGCCCTCAGAGCGACAACCGTCACAATTCTAAGACCGCAGATCTACGCCGGCAGAGCCTTGAGGCGACACGTTCTGATTCGTTGAGTAGGTGGAGATTTTGAGGGCACAAATAATGGACTGACGCTGTTAATGCGAAACTGTCCGATTATTTACCTAACCATGGAAGCGGAACATCGGCCCTCTTTGACCCCGATCATACTGAAAGTCAGTGCGGTCTCGAAGCATATGGCGGGACGTGTTGCAACCTCGCCATTTTTCTTCTGCGTTAACCAACATTAGTCAACCTCGCGGATGTCGTGTTGAGATAATGCTTTTAATAATTTATTGCAAAACATCTTTGATCTCCCACGTTTCTCCCACTGCAAATTTATGTTTCCGAAAAAGTTGGGCTTATAATGGAATCGTCATCGCTGCCGCCATGCTAGCGGCTGCCGAAGATCCCTCGTGTTGACGCCATAACTCAAAAATGATTACTCGGATAATTTCCAAATGCTCTACTCATAAAGACTTTAGTGTGAGGAAGGACTGGAATGATTTTGGAAAAGTTCGGTTGCATATTATCGACACTAGGGGGGGCTTTATATCAGGTAATAATTTCTCAAATGTTGGTTCCAATTTAGTCCAATCTCAAATCAAAATTTGTCTTATATATTTTTCTCTTAAAAAAACATATTTTACTCGCTAGATGTTTTTATTTTTATTTTTGTGACACTTTACGATAAGTGCCCTTATTTTGAAGATGTTGATAGGAAGTTGAGTTGGCCAGGGTTTTATGATCGCACTGCTTTCATGAGAAAATAAAGTGCGAGCGGTCTTTAAAATAATCTTAATTGAGTAAGTCCCGCCTCCTGAGGAGGATCAGCTGAAAGTCTGTCCTCCTCTGCTCTCCACTTCATACCGACTGCCTTTCACCTCGCTGTCCTGTAGGTGTCACTGTTGAAGAATCATCTGAATATTAAATTATGGATTTATTTGTTTTTATCCCAAAGAAAATAATTTTTTTATGAGCGACAGACTCCGGAGTCAGAGCGTCTTCCTGTGTGGACGACATCCTGGACCGTACAGAACATGTGTGTGTGTGTGTGTGTTCTTTATTGGAGGAGATTCCATCCTGCACGTGTGAAGGCGCTCCGTCTGGTCACATGGTCTGTGGCGCGGGGAGTTTCCGTGGTCATGCTGTACGATAGCCGTACAATCACACGGTTCTCTTAAAACAAACAGCGGCTGAGCGACAGTTTATGCTAATGTGGCCGGTGTGAATTGCTTTATGAGTTTCTATAAGGGTGTGAAAACACAAACACGGCGCCGGCTCGGCTCCGCCGGAACCGCAAACAAACTCGTACCAGAGCGAAGGAGGCGAATTTCCATAAATCATTCATGAAAGCGAGCCAGACGAGCAAAACTCATTTGCATTTCTCTGAATGTATGCGTGTGTGTGTGTGTGTGTGGGGTGTGTGTATGTGTGTGTGTGTGTTTGAGAGTGTGTGTTTGTGTGTGTGTGAAGGTCTCTGGGGGGGTGTATGTTTCTGTGTATTTGTTTGTATGTGTGTGCGTTTGTGTGTGTTTGGTGTGTGTGTTTATGTATGTTTGATGTTTGTTTTTGTGTATGTGTGTCTATGTGTTTGTGTGTGTGTGTGTGTACGTGTATATTTGTGTCTATGTGTTTGTGTGTGTGTGTGTGTACGTGTATATGTGTGTCTATGTGTTTGTGTGTGTGTGTGTGTACGTGTATATGTGTGTCTATGTGTTTGTATGTGTGTGGGCGCGTTTGTGTAAATAAGGTCAAATCTCAACATTTTTCATTTACTCTCATTAAATCGTAGCATTTGGATCGCACAAACACACACACACACACACACACACACACACATGCACATGCACAAAGCACGCTAGTACATACACAAAAACCCACACCTGCACACACTCACACACACATATGCACAAACACACACACACAAACACAAACATGCACACACACACACAAACACACGCACAAACACACACATGCACAAACACACACACACACGTGCACAAACACACGCTAGTACACACACAAAAACCCACACATGCACACACTCACACACACATATGCACAAACACACACACCCACACTAACACACTTACACACACATGCGCAAACACAAACATGCACAAACACAAACACACACACACAAACATTAACACACACACACAAACACACACATGCACAAACACACGCACACACACATGCACAAACACACGCTAGTACACACACAAAAACCCACACATGCACACAGTCACAAACACACGCACACATATGCACAAACAAACGCACACATACACACACACACAAACACACAAACACACACATGCACAAACACAAACATGCACAAACACACACACACATATACATACACACAAACACACAAACACACACATGCACAAACACAAACATGCACAAACACAAACACAAACACACACAAACACATGCACCCACACACACAAACACACACATGCACAAACACGCACTAGCACACACTAACACACACAAACACACACATGCACACACAAACACACACACACATGCACAAACTAGTGCTAGTACACACACACATACACACATAAACACACACACACAAACACACACACACACACACAAACACACACACACATGCACAAACTAGTGCTAGTACACACACACATACACACACTAACACACACACACAAACACACACATGCACACACACATGCACACACCGGACACACACACACACAAATACACACACACACATACACACACACACAAACACAAACACACACACAAACACATGCACACACACATACACACACACACAAACACAAACACACACACAAACACACACACACAAACACACGCACACACACACACACAGTGCTGCTTAGAAGGAGACTTGGATTCCTGATCAATAATATTGATCCCAGTCGGCTGTGTGATGCTGCAGGCCGACACCGAGGTAATGAGGGTTACAGCTCCACACAGAGAGAGAGAGAGAGAGAGAGAGAGAGAGAGAGAGAGAGAGGGAGAGAGAGAGAGAGGGAGCGGGAGAGAGAGAGAGACGGAAGGATGAACCGATTAGACGAAGGAATGAATAAGGAGAGGAAGGAAAAAAAGCTGGGGAGATAAAGAAGGGAGGAGTGAAAGCATAATCATGGAGGAGCGTGAGGACGTCCTGGAAAGACACTAGTTCAGTCTGGATGTTAATGACAAGAGGCAGGAGTGATGGGAGAACCGGAGGAGGAGAAGGAGGTTCAACCAACCAGAGAAAATACTCCACCATTAATCTCTTCAAACATCTGACAAGCAGGGAACGTTCAGTATCTCGCCCTCAAGAAGAGAGAGAGTTTCAAATTTACACTGTGTGGGAAACGTAAGAGAGTCCAGGTTCATACAGTGAATCAGTCCAGGTTCATACAGTGAATCAGTCCAGGTTCATACAGTGAATCAGTCCAGGTTCATACAGTGAAACAGTCCAGGTTCATACAGTGAAACAGTCCAGGTTCATACAGTGAATCAGTCCAGGTTCATACAGTGAAACAGTCCAGGTT
>VRLP01003839.1:0-57661 GCA_009660295.1 Lophius piscatorius | reverse complement strand
TTATTTTATTTTTTATTTATGCTTTTATCTGCTTTTACTTTGTAGCACTTTGAGATTTGATCCAAATGTAAAGTGCATTATAAATTAAATGTATTATTATTATTATTAAGACATAAGTCAGAGCTGTTTTGGTGGAAAAAAAGGATAAAGCAGACAATATTCATTCATTCATTATCTGCCGCTTATCCTGTTCAGGGTTACCGGGGGCTGGAGTCCATTCCAGCTGACATTGGGCGAGAGGCAGGGTACACCCTGGACAAATCACCAGTTCATCGCTGGGCCGACACATAGAGCCACACAACCACGCACGCTCACACCCACAGGCAATTTAGTGTCACCAATTCACCTATATTACATGTTTTTGGACTGCGGGAGGAAGCTGGAGTTCCCGGAGAGAACCACCACAGACACGGGGAGAACAAGCAAACGCCACACAGAAAGGCCGGCAGAGATGGATTCAAACCCGGTACCTTCTTTCTGTGAGTTAGACAATATTTGACTCGCAAATAAAATGTTATGGCTGATCAGTGTGTATACATCCATCACTACAGTCAACCCACCCTATGCCAAGTCATTATAGCTAACTATAATAGGTTGCCTATAGGTTTTAGTGGTCTAACCTGATTAATAAAATAACTTTAAAATAATAAAAATCCAATGACCTGCTTTGGGCAAACAATTCCCCTGATTGAACTCCTCAAATTAAATGTGACTTAATAATCTCAAACAGCCCATTTTGACTCAATCTAACTATTTCTATGATGTTAGCAATAAGCATTATAGGATAAGATCCCAGTGCGAATCAATAATGAAGATTAATATAGTTGATGATTTTTTTCAGAGCTCAGTAATAAAACAAGATAGATATCTCTCCTAGAGTCAATTCAGAGGAGTTAAATTTAGACTCTCCCTAATGAGTAAATCATGAACTATTATAGTGAAATAAATTACAAGATAGATCCCCTTGTGTTTGTTCGAATGAGACAATTTAGACACAATCAGACATACGGTTGGGAAGTAAAGGTAAAAAGAACTGTGGTTTAATTAGTGAAATATAAACAATTGGGGGGCTTGATCATGCTCACTTGTTTGTATGCTGTGTTGGTTGCTCTGCTGTGACCAAAAGGGCGACAATATTCAGTTTTCTTTCCAAACGGAACTCATATTGGATATGATTATACGTCATCATGATTATGGTTGTAGGCTGCAGCAAAATTATTACAAATCTAACACAAATTAGGTAAAAAGGTGATTCCATAAAAGTTTTCTGTGACCACACCAGATCCTGAACTCAGTGCAGGGGCGGTTCTAGGAATAACGCCCCTGCATATGAATGGTCTGATTTTGTTAGGCTTTTTGTTCGGCTTTAACTCAAATTTGGACTAAATCCGGTCATTTTTCTCATTAGAGTAAAACATGATATATACTAGATAGATCTCCTAGGGTCAATCCATATGGACTCCATTTGTAGTATTAATCTTGGATGAGAATACATCTCTGCTGTGTGTGCCAGATTGTGTTTGAAAAATCTGACTATTTTACCAGACATTGTTGAAGCACCCATAAACCCACTATCACAGAAAACCACTGTGGTTAGTCTCTGTGTGAGAGGTGAAGGCGAGGTGCGAGCGCGATCACTTGTGATACTTCAGATTGGTTCAGTGCATCAGCGGAAAGACAGATCATCCCTTGTGCGTACAATTTAGTTTTAATCCAAACTTCCATCTGGATGCTCTGTTTCCGAGGAAACTCGCTGTTCAACACACCAGCTAGAGGAATGTCTCCTCAGTCATTGTGTTGTCTGTCCTTAATGGACCGCAGAGAAAATTTGTGTTGGAAGAAATGAGAGGAATGAATTGGAGTGAATAACTTTATGATATGATAATTTGGCTTCCAGATTAATGTTGTGCATTAATGTGTTAACATTAGCAGCCTTTTTTGAAGCAGGACGTCAGTTGTGTTTTGCTCTATTGGGCATTTTTAGTTTGTGTGCGTGCGTGCGTGTGTGTATTCATCAACAGGAACAGGAAGCGCTCAAAATGAAGTATACCTCTCTAATCAAAGTTTAGCCTCATAATAGACGACCAGCAGAGACTCATTATTCATTGCAGTCATGCAAATGTGTAATGAACATTAGTTGCTTTAAATAATAATAGCTGTGATGTGATATTGACCCTGAAATCGATTTCAATTCTTTGTGAGCGTGTTTCGGTCTCTATTGACCTTTTAATCATGCAGCTCTCTGGAAACGACATCAGCTTCAGCACAGCCCTCTCGCAAAGTGAATTATTGCTTCGCTTTTAGAGGAAGGTTTGCCCATACACAATCATCCAGAAGGCAATAATAATAACACTATCAAGAAAGCACTCAAAGTATTGATGGAGTTTGAAGTGTATTCTTTTCCTCACTTCTGAAAAATGTCACTGGTCCATTTTGGAGTTATGAGTACATTTCATTCCAACATGCACCCTGTCATCTGTGAAGCTTTCTGGAGCATTTTATCTCAGTAGAGTCATAATAATCAGTCTTCCGCAGCCACCATGTTTAAAAGAGCATTAGTTGATCTTTCGTACATTCTGTATGTACGGTACACTCTGTGATCAGCTGTTCAGCTTAATGCCCCTTAATGTGTCCGAGTAGAAAGCATTAGCTGTCATGTCCTAAAGCCGCTCCAACGCCATAAATCACATTCTTTAATACATTGAAGCCTGTTAGCTTGGAGATGGTCATTAAGCCTCCTAATCATACAGCGAGATGTAAAGTAGAAGTATACATTTATCTTTAATCCTGCTTTCTCATGGCTGCTCCTGGTCCCACTTCCCCGGCATCTACACAGCAAATATACCGAAGGCTGAGTCAAGCATCTTGTTGTTGTATACAACATTCAAGGAACTGTACAGCTATTTATTACAGAATAGACGGTCACAAGAAGAGGTATTCAGGAAAGAATGCTAGAATGCATGTTTTCTACATGTGTGTATCTGGGTGTAACCTCTGGCCATGTTCTCCTACATTACTTCATCAGAACATCAAACTCCCAGGGGCGCTCCTCTTTCTTTCACAGCTCGCTCTACCACATCTCCCCTGACCTGTCACCTCCAGTCAAGTGTATCTGAACATGCATTTTTTATCAGCTCTTTCTTGGTGAAGACTGTGCCGTCTGTGGAGCTCTCAGAGAGGCTTTCAGTGGCCTTGGAGACACCGTCCCCACACCTGGTTCCCATTGGCATCACGGATACTGATTCATCCCTCAGGTCTCATGCTATCATGATCGCACATCACTTGCTCTCCAGGGATCTGACTCACACACAGGTGCCGTTACTGACACACATGTTTCAACAGAAAGAATTACATTAAACATGATTCTCATATGTGTGCATTAAATAATAAATAATAATACTTTTTATTTAGAAAGAACCTTTCGTACATAAAATGCAACTCAAAATTATTTACAGTGTAATACTAAAAACAGCATCAAAGAATAAATATAAAAAAACAAGCCAAAAATACATAAATTCATAAAAAATACATAATTTCACATGGCATTAGAAAAAAGGCACAAAAGAGAAATACAAAAACAAAATGGAGAATAGAGTGGAAGAGTCAATAAAAGGCAGACAATAGAGAATAGGTTAGAAATATATCACAATAAACTTAAAGTCCATCTGAACAAGTAGGTCTTTAGTTTAGTTTGAAAAATGTCAACAAATGCCCCAGTATAGTTAATTATACAGCCACAAAAATGAAAATTCTCCTGTATGTGTGCACGTCCCTTGCAGCAGTCTTGGCTGAGCAAAGATACACTGATGGGAAGCGTTCTTTTCAGACCTGACTGTAGAAATCAGTGGTGACAGTCTGGACCTTCCTGCCAAGTAGCAGTGTCCTGCAAGCCTATGCTGCACACTCTCGTGGCCCAGCTGTCAGCTGCACTCAGTCACTGCACCAGTAATGCACCACCTTTGGCTAAGCCATCCTTTACTTACTATATACAGTATGTCCTCCCTTGATCATCCTCTAATCACAGCATCATCGTTCAGACACATTAGTTACTCCGGGTCACAGCGTATGGATTGTCATGTTGTATTTCTGCATTTAATAAATCCATTTGTAAGAGATAGAAAAAGTTTATACAAAGTATTTTAAAGGAAGCAAGAGGAACACAAGATGATCGCAACCCACACTGCCGACATATTAGGAGTGGTACAATTTGATTTGCCAGTGTACCTTGTTTCAGATCCACTGCTGCACCTTGAGAAATTGTGCCTAATGGTGCAATTCCTGGTTTTGTCACAACACATGAAAGTAAGCCTGAGTGCTGCATGATAGAAGCTCTACAGGGTCATGACTTATTGGCTTCCTCAAATTGCTTCTCACGGTGCTGCAAGCTATTCCTCTCTCGGGCCTGGTGCCATTATCGCCTGTTTTTTAGTGCAGGTGTTCTTTAGTCACAGCCTTGACTCCCTCAGTATTAACTTTAGCTGTAGCTTGCTCCAGAGAAAATAAATGTTATTAATATTAACAACAATATGGCATTTAAATACATTATTTTAACTACATTACCTGGATGGGAATACTTTCTTGGTGATAATTCTTCATTTGAGAGAGATCAATTGTCCCCTATGAATGACTTTCTTATTAAAAGTATCATACTTCATAAAAGAAAGAATCATTAAAGGGGCGCCATGGCGAGCAAAGATAAGCTGCTGCATTGACAGAGCAGATCTGTCATAAAGCAGAGGAGATACAGGGCGACAAAGGGAGAAAAACCCAAGATTAGAAGTTGAATGAAGTTAACTTGTGAAAATGCTATTCTGTGCAAATGATGTTATCTGAGCACGGAAAAAGGAGCGTCAATCACTCAGTGTCGGAATCAGCCATTTCATTTCACCAGCTGCGTGTGGCGTCACAGCCACTGAACACTATGGCATTCCAAAATGTCACTCCTGGCCCCAATTACTGTACAATAATACATGGAAAGCTGCCATCATATCAAACTACCACTTGTAGAGAGTTTTCTCCCAAATACAAATATGTGTGTTATTTCACAGATCTACATGACAGAATTACAGTAATTAATCTTTTTGTAATCATCACCTGATACATATATATCATACATTTCATCTTCCTTTCAGGGTTTTTTGTTTCAGCTCTGGCACATCTCCCTCTCTTCTTTCCGCTGCTATCTTTAATATGTGTTTGGGGGTTTGTGACACCTTTCTCTCCTGTGCTTATAAGCTGTGAGGGTCATCATTGCAGGTGCAGTCGCACCCACAAAGTGCTGTGGCCTTGTGAGTGAAATGACATCCCAGTCTTGCAGAACTACACCTGACAATACAACAGCTGTCACACGGGATCAGCATTCAGCCCTGCACACTCCGGGAGCTGCTTGCTAAAAGACCTCTGCTGTTCTGTTGTCCTCACTGCTTCGTCTTACAGATGAAAGGTCAGCTACATCACATGACCAATAAACCAACGCCTGTTTGAGCGTGCCAGTTTGCATCAGCTCAGGTTGACAAAGTAGGTTATTCAAGATATAATTTCCAGTTAAATGCGGACCATTATGCTCATCTTAGACCCACTAATAAATTCCAATTTACTGCCATAACAGTTTAACATCAACAGTCTGTCTGAACCTTGTAATCATAATCACAAACTTGCCCTCTAGCTTTGAAGTAGCTGTTTTATGACGTAGTACATCATGAACCACGGCTCCTCTCCGGCACCAGTCATCCGCTGAAGTGTTTCAGATATAATTATCCTATTCATGTTTATTCCATGTGACCTCCGTCCATGAGCTAAAATAAAACATCCATTTAAAAACAAAAGTCTGGCTTTAATATTATGGATCATCTATGCAGCTGCTGCAGTCGCCACATAAAAGCTGGGCTCTTAGCGCTTTGTGGCACCTGGCTAGTGTCTGGATGCCTTGATCTATTTCTCTCTCTGCTTGGTTCTTCGGTTTTGTAGTCCTTATACGGCACCCTGGACCCCTTTGAGAGGACATTGATTAGTGATTAAAAAGGAAAAGAGGGGGAGAGGCGTCCTCTGTGTCCAAACAGACTCTTGGCGGCGGGGCAGAGAAAGGAGCTGAGGCTGTCACAGAGCGGTTAGAAAAACATCAAATTTAAACTGAGCAGAAAACATTTTAATGTTTAAGTGTAAAGTGTCCAGAGTAGAAACTTCAGAAAGTTTTAGTAACGATCTCCATTCACATGGAGGCACCTGAAATGGACTGTCACATACCATTGGAAAAGCCATCTCAACAAATCTGGGGTTCAGTAACAAGGGCATAGTGAAGGTCCTTCTAGCTCCTGAGCCACAGCCAGTCTGAAGTCTACAGCTTTACTTTACTGAGATGTCCGTCCACAAAGGAAAGTCAGAAATGAAAATGTTATTAGGTTAAAGATATGCAGCCCTTTGGAGCTTAATGCTCAAATAGTCTGCGGGAGACAGATGGACATGGCTGTAAATTCTTAGCCCCATTTTACCAACTCTTGTTCATAATCATCTTTTAATTTTGTTTAGTTCTATATTTAAGCAGGTAGTCTCAATAAGATCTGAATCTCTTTTTAAGAGTAACCTTTGTGCCTAAAAACAGACATACAGATTAATACAGACACATACAAATATTTCACAGATTTTACTTTTTCATATCAATTGAAGAATATTGTCGCTGACGGTCTCGTTCTTCCCTAATGAACAACTGTCAGACATTTTCCTCTTTGAGGCATCAAACATAACGTTAGATTCTTTGTATTACACATTATAAAGAAACCTAATCTGCACAAACATCAATGAAACGGCCTAAATTATTACTTAGAACAACACAGTTACTACAAAAGACAGGTGTTCTGTGCAGGTTTTGCATCTTTGAATATGTCAGATGTTCTTTGTAAGCACTGCGTTTTTGACTTCTGCTTGGGGGACCCCAAAGATTTTTTTGTGTGAGAATTTTTTTTATTAATACTAATTGTTTTAGTACTATTTTCCACTATTAAAAAATAATAATAATAATAATAATAATAGCACATTTAATTTATAATGCACTTTACATTAAATGTCCACTATATTAATAATGTTCCACTATTAAAAAAAAATTCCCAATGTCATTGGTTTCTTCCAAAAGCTCCATGTCGGTGCGCCACAGTAGATACACACAGCTCTAAGCTGCGCTAATGTAGTTGGATTGCGAAATCCAACTACATTTACAAACGTAACTACGTTTGAGAGATATACACATTGTTTGCGTCGTGAGATAGTTGGCTAGTAACCTTATCTTTAGTATACAAGCTCTTGTACCAGCTAAAGTTAGCATTAGGTTTCCTTCAATCCAGTTGAGGGAAACCCGACCTAGTCATGACCTCTGATAGCCTAGCATCCTATTTTTATTTGGTATTGCATAGGTGTATGACTATTATGCCAGGGAGCTGTTACCGAGACTATCACAGGTTATGATGCTAGTTATCAAAACACTGAATTCTATTAAATATCTCTAGGTCAGAATGTAGAGGAAGATTTTGTTCCCTTTGATTTGTTCCCTTTTTCAAATGACCATTTCAGACCAGTAAGGGTTTGATGAATCCGTTAAAGTTACTGATCTGTGAGAAGCAAGTATAGATAAGTGAATAGCCTAATCACTCATACCATTAATCCCACAATAATAGTAATTAATAATGATGATTATGAGTAATAATGATAATAGAAATAGTAATAGTAATAATAGTAACTAGACCTATGCTGTTGTCCGAAACTAAATGAAAACTAGCTGTGAACCAACTAGAGAACACTGAGAAAACTTTCACAGAGGACAGGGGGGGGGTTTCACAGGCTTTATACACTGAGGATAACGAGACAATTAGACACAGCTGGAGAGGTGGACACAGGTGAACATGATTGATAATCACACATGAGGAGGATAGAATCAAAGGACAGACACATGGAGGGAAAAGGAGAACAAGTGAAACACACAAAGACCACACTAAGAAAGAATTAAGAAATGAAGAACAATAAACAGATAAACACACTAAAAAGGCAAAACATAAAGGAGCCATGACAGGAAGTGTAAAACTAACTAAAACAAATACATAACACTTTCAAAATAAAACAGGAACAAAGACCAGAATGATGATGATAACCTTCACTATAGGAGAATCAGTACTAAGTTAAAGCAGAGTCAGGACAAGCCAGGGTATTTCCCCGAAAAGTCCCCACTCCCTTTCATAGTACTAGCAATTAAATGTGAAGTTATGTTCACAGTATTTTTAGTAAAAATCTCCCCCCCTAAATGGGTAAAATATAAACTATTCGATTAAATGATTCATGGCTATGAAGTTTGAAAATGATCCATGAAATGTTTTTTGAGGTATGTCTGGAGAAAAAGTGTTTTTTTGTCGTTAAAAAGTCCCCCCATTGAGTTAAATAGGAACTTCTAGAATAAAAGGACATATTTATGGGATAGAACTCTTTAAGTTTATTAATGTCCACAAAATTTAGACTAAAATCGGAAATTATGTACGAAATGAGACTGAACTATTAGAATGAAACACGATGTATAAAAGACAGATCTCTTCGACTAAATGGGACCAACAGCTTAGAAATTATGGCTGAAAACTTTTGGAGATAAATCTTTACCTAGTGTCAGAACAATAAAACCGACCGTTCCTTGAAAGCTCACCCAAGTGAATAAATTTGAACTACTAGAATGAATTTTGTTTCATTTACAAGCTAGATCTCCTCAAGCTGATTCATAAGCATATGCTCAGTCAGACCAACGGATAGGAAGTTATGTTCTAAAAATATGGTTTTTGAAAAATTCCCGAATTCTCGGGGATATAATAACATTGTCAAAATTCTAAACTAGTCAGTTTGAGCTTTAGTTGGCAATGCACAAAACTTTGGTACTTCAGTACAGTTTCATCTGTACTCATGCTGCTTCCTTAGATTTGTAAAATACAACTTTTATTACCACGATGGCAGTAAACTCTCATCTGAGGATTTACTATCTGTTCTCTAAATTAATTTGCATTGTGCATGTAGCTAATATAAATAAATAACAGAATTTTGGCTTGCATAACAGCCCTCCCTGCCGTTGTGGGTACTGGGTTTAAATTCAACCAGACAGCTGAGGTAACTTGGTAGTTTTTTTAGTGGGACCTCATGAATAAACAAAATTCAATGTTGTTCCCTTCTCTCTGCCAAAGAGGACCATCCCATCTTTCATTAGAGGGGTGTACATAAAATAGCGTCATCTGCTAAAAGAATTAAGATGACATTTTGGAGTGGCAGAGATGTTAGTATTTGTGTCCAGAGTGAAGAAGACTGAGGATGGATCCCTGTTTACATCTGTTGTAACATTATGACATTTGAGAACCTGTGCATTTTAATTTTCCCTTGAGTATAGAAGTTCAATGGATACTTCTACTTTTAACAGCCTTTTCTACAGACTGAACTTCAACGTGAGTGAAAGGGTTGCCCTTAAGCATTAATGGATGCATTTAATGAAGAGAAACTGGAGATGAAATGACATTAAGAAATAGTCTTCACGCAGGACTATTCAGATCAGTCTGAGTCTGAATCAACCACAAGGACATAATCATCACTACCTGACATGCTAGACGTGTACAGTACTAGCTTTGTTACAGTTCAGAGCCCAGAAATACTGACTGCACAAACCATCCGGCAGTCAAATAGGAACAAATGCGATCACAAAGCATCAGTTCTGAACACATATTAGTTATGGATGTGTGTGCAACAGCCACACACAAAAAAGCTGTCTTCAAACTTCACTACCACAATACCGCTGACAATGTCGGAAAGCAGTGTGTCATACTTTTCTCACAGCTTTATTTTCTCTTTCCACAGTAAAATCCGGACCAGTTTTTAAAAGCTCAATTTTTTTTGCGGTGAGAGCAGAAGCCAGCTTAGTGTGCGCAGAGGGTCCAAAATGTCTGTTTCAAACTCACATGGTTTATAGTTCATCCAGGATTGGCATAAGCCTGTAAGGTCCATGACTGTGAGGGAGCCTTGAATCCTAAAAGTGTGGAAATAAAGGTGTTTGAGTGCTAACAGCTTGCAACACCACGGCTGTTGTGAGAGAAGTGCGAGAACGTCATAGACGTTATTAATCTCAGCCCGGCAGTCACAGCTGAGCTCAGCAGTTGCAGCTGGCGTTCACCATTTTAGTCTGACTCCCTGACTCTGACCTCCTACCCTTCACCACTTGGAGAAATGATCAAATCCCTTGGAAACGTCTCTGGCCCCTTCCTTACTCCTCTCATTATACATTTACCTGCCAATGAGACTTGCTCCGGTGTCTGACACGGAGCCGCTGTCCTTTCTGTGTCCTTTTCAGAACCGCTAAAGTCATTCTGCTGAAGTCTCATTGAACACAGACACTAGGAAAAAAACGTGCAAGAAAGTAAATCTTTGCTGCTCATTATTATTGTTGCACTGTTGTTCTTCATGCCTGGCTTTGTTTTTTGGGCATCATGTCTATGCCTCCCATGCCTTGAGAAAATACCAATCTGTCAGCCATTTTATAGTAGAGCATATGCCAAATTTTTATTTCATTTATGGCGAATGTCAATGGATCTGTATCCTGTTTGTTCCTCTATGTTTCTGCTTTAATGAAAAAGATAAGTACGTGACCCCCTTCCCTTCCTTAAACTCAATTATGCCCATACTTGAGCCCAAACTTGCTCAATAACAAGCGTACGCCAGCGCCAAGTTGAAAAACTCGACACAGCATGACTTAACAATTTTAGCTCTCCATCAAACAATGAAAACAACCATTAAAGATTTTGTTGACTTTCCCAAACAGAAAATGTAATCTTGAACGGAGACAATAAACTGGAAAAACAATCAAAACAGCAATATAATGTGTCTCAACAATAAATTGAACCGTGTCGATCAAGGGAGACTTAGATGTCAGTCATTTTGTTCAAAGCTGCATAATTACAACCAGGAATGAAGAATTGAGAAAAAATCTTCAGATGATAACACTTGTGAGAATAATAATATCAATCTTAACAAATCAGTTATCGCATATGGTTTTATGCAGTTCAACAGTGAAATATTTTTTCTACATTTTACTTTCCTTCTTTTACTTCATCTTCTTATTATTAGTATTCTTATTATCATTATTATTTTTCTGACTCTGCCAGTTATTCAGTGTTCATTAGTGATGCCTGCTGACCACTCACTATAGTGGAATGTTTGACCATTTATTTTATGTTTCCTGTGTGACAGGAAGTTAGACTAAGTCATGAGAAAATCTCTCCAGTATTTTCTCCAGTGATGCTGATGTGAGTTGATCCTTTGCCATCCTCCAGCCTTTGGCCTCTTTGATATGAGCATAATCTTTTACCAAATGTATGTTGTGAGGTTAAAGAATTTCTATTTTAACTGGAGTAGCACTTTTTGGTTTGTGTGTTCATTATATACTGACAGATTAGATCATTAATTCTCCATTAATACTCAAATACTTACCTGTTTAATACTTACCTGCTATCCACGCTTATGTAACATGATGTGATGAAACTGATACTTATCGCGACTTATTTTTCAAGGAAATCAGCGTTCCCCAATACAATCAGAGGCTTAGATCTCACAGCAGGAGAATAATTAGATCTGCTAATTAAATAACGGGGGAGAGAATCAGAAGAATATGCACATTGAATAACGTCAGTGAATTTGAGAGATCTGTCTGCTGGACTGGACCTCACACGGGATAGTTTAGAGGATTCTTATGGGTCACCGGAGGCTGTAGGAAACACCTTTTACACAAAAATAGAAAAAGTTCCCAAAATAACAGATAAAAACCACCATGAGCTCCATGAATAAGGTGACCTGCTGACTGAGCTAAAGGCTCTAAAAGAAGATCTCGACACTGCAAAAGGTGACAACCCCATAGTGGAGATGTTGCCACTTGCACTACAGGAAAAGTAGATGATGACTCCTTTTTTCTCCTTTTTTGCATATTTTGTGCGTGCAGAAGCCCAGGCCTGTAACGACCCCCAGCTTTAATCACACTCACTCTTCACAGGCTTTCATGGCCTCAAATAGAAATGACAGATTTTAGAGTTTCAGTTATCTCCGTAGACCAGTCTCTGTTTATTAAACAGACATCTCATCCCCTTCCACTCCCTTTCATGCCGACCGCCAGAGTAAAACTGCTGAAGACCCAGACAGAAAATCACAATACATCGCAAACCCTAAACCGCTAAATAAATGTAGGCGTTTCAGAGAAATGCCTCTGGAAAATAGGAAGAAGATCCTGAAAGAGCGTTCTATCTGCTATAAGTGTAATGCATCCACAAAGCATATAGCGAGGAACTGCGAGATGAATATTAAATCCTTAGAATGTGAAAGTGATAGACATCAAGCTGCTCTCCGACCAGGCCCAGCTCCATGGCTCACCAAGCCATCTCCTCCACCATCACAGCATGGCGGGGAGGAGCAAGACCCCCCCCTGACCCAGATGTCACATCAAAATGCAAAGTAGTGTATGGAAGAGGTTTCAGTGAGAAATCATGCTCCAAAATATGCCTTGTGAATGGACACCCAGCCGTCACCAGAGCAGAAAGATGTAGGCCATATCGGATTACCAAAGTAATAGTTCATTGGCTGGCAAATCCATCGTAAAGGTGCATCCAAGGATGCCCTAAAAAGAGCTGAGAACATCATCTTCAGAGATTTGCAGCAAGATGTAAATTCAAAGGCGTTGAAATGTTTCACTAAAAAATGTGATCTCCCATCACACAGTTCTGTCCTGAAGCTCAACCAATTATCGACAGCAGCGGCCTGATCCGGGTAGGTGGTCCATCAGTCGGTCAGAGAGGTGAAAGAAACTCTTATCATCCCAGGAGGTCACCATGTCCAAACTCTTCCCATAAGGCATCACCATGGAAAGGTGCAGCATCAAGGAGCATATCAACATCAACATCATGTGTTACGTGCAGGAAGCTCAGAGGCAAGGTGGAGGAGCAGCAAATGGCTGACCTGCTGGCTACGTGATCGCAAATTGATCCTCCCATTTCCTATGTTGGTCTAGATGTGATAGTTCCATGGGAAGTGACAACAAGACGCTCACGAGGCAGAGAGGCAAACAACAAAAGGTGGGCAGTACTGTTTACCTGCATGTGTGCTAGGCCAATCCACATCGAGATCATGGAGGAGATGAGCTCATCAAGTTTCATAAATGCACTAAGGATATTCTTTGATATTTGAGGCCCTGCTAAACAACTGCGGTCCGATCACGGCGCTAACTTTATTGGAGCAGGTAGGGTGCTCAGGCTGGATGCGTGCAGGGGTACTGACAAGACCAGAGGTATACCTGGATATTCAATCCACCACATTCCTCGTGCATGGGTGGCGCATGGGAGTGAGCAGGATCGGGGTGCATGGCGTATAATCGATTAAATTCTTCTCCAGTCTGGGTTTGCCAGATTTGACCACCCTTATGGACGAGATCACAGCTATCATTAATGCACAGCCCCTGTTTCCAGATTCATCAGACCCTGAGTATCCTCACATGTTCACAACATCCATGCTTTTATCGCACAAATCCGCCACAGTCTTGCCCCCGCCAGGTGGGTTCATCAATGGACCTATGCTCAAAAACCAGTGGAAACGTGTTTAAAGTCTGGCAGATGAATTCTGGAGAAGGTGGAGGAAAAGAATTCCTCAGCGCACTCCAAACCCGCCAGAAATGGCAGCACACAAGGTCCGACATAAAAGAGGGGGATGTTTTTCTTCTCCAGGAAAAGCAAACCAGAAGGAACAAGTGGCCATTGGGAGTTGTAGTGAAGGCTGTTTCCAGCAGAGATGGAGTGATAATGAAAGCAGAAGTAAAAGTTGTCCAAGAAGGTCTTCTTAAGACCTATTTCCGAACTGGTTTACCCCCTATCGTCATATCAGGTTGTTTACTGGGATGTAGTAGTGGGATCTTAAAGATACCAGGCGGGGAGGGTTCTGACTCTGCCGGTTATTCAGTGTTCATTAGTAATGCCTGCTGACCACTACCATAGTCCACTGTTTGGGCATTTATTTTATATTTCCTGTGTGACTGGAAGTTAGACTATGTCACACGAAAATGTCTTATTTCTCCAGTGATGCTCATGTGTGTTGATCCTTTGCCATCCTCTGTTCGTAGCCCTTGAGAAGAATTAAATGTAAGTTTATACATTGTGAATCGATATATATATCTTTGATATGAGCATATTTTTTTACCAAATGTATGTTGTGAGGTTTAAGCATTTCTAATTTAACTGGAGTGGCACTTTTTGGTTTGTGTGTTCATTATATACAGACAGATTAGTTCATTAATTCTCCATTAATACTCAAATACTACTTTAATACTTACCTGCTATCCACGCTTATGATGATGTGATGTAAGTGATACTTATCATGACTGCTGTTTGTGTATTTCTCTGTTTCACGCTGCTCATGTAAGTAAAGCATCTCAACATCACTTCATGGTCCTGAGAGTTACATTATGGGCGTGTTTAACTTATTGGATAACTGAATGGGGAACTCAGTAGTATTACGATTAGCATTATTAGCATTATCCCCATCACCATCATCATCATCATTATCATTATTATTATTATTAATAGTATTTGGAAATAATTGATTTGATTTGATTCTGTCTCCACCAGACAGCTAAGAGCATCTACCACCATGATGCTTCTTTTATTTTCTCAAAACAGCACTTGACAATTTCGCAATTAAAATATGCACAGAATCAAATTAAGTCTGCAATTTGTGTAACCAACAAAAATGTAATCGCTCATATGAATCCTAGATATTCAGCATACATAATTTGATTCATAGCCTACCAAAACAAATATCCAAAAAGATTGTTCCCTGCTGTTGCCACGCTTTGTGTTCATCTCAGTGGTTCTCATGAGACAGAATTGAAATCGATGTGTATGAATCCATGGAACTTTCCACTGCTGTCAGTCATGTGCTTTGCTCAAGTGAGAACAGACATAACGCAGCTGTTTCGCCAAATGATTGCTCAATATGGCAGATTGAGCAATCATTCTTTCTCACTGGTAAAAACAGTAGCCAGTAGTCGTGTGGGTGATGACCAGTAAAGACACAGCAGGTCCCAGTTGGTGTGACCCAAGGGTGACGAGAGTGAAAGCAGCGTTCTCCTGCTCCTCACTTTTGAACAAGCAATGTACCGTGGAGCGTTCCACAACAGGAAGCTTGTCAGGGTGTGTGGGGGCTCCTCATCATATATCAGACACTCGCATTAATTTGTCTGAAAGATTATTGGCGAGGCAAATTGGTTTGCTAAGATTTTCTCTGAAAATAGCTCAGTCAGCGAGACGAGCTGGGGGTTTTTTACACAGCAAATGTGATGCATGGGGGGGGGGGTGCCACCGCACAAAATGAATCATGAAATGAGTCGATAGTATTGCCACCTCCTTTAATCTTTGCTAATGATACCAGCATACAACAGTGAATGTACTAGAAAAAAAATGCACTTCTCTTCTCAAGCATGGCACGAAATGCATTTTTAGGATTAATGTCCTCTGACAGCTAAGTGACAGCAGCCAGTCCTGATGCCTTCAGGCAGTGGGCATACAGGGGTTAGTAAACTTCAAGCAGCACACATATACATTAAATGTATGCACATGTGCGCACACATCTACACAAATAAAATGTCTGGGCAGGAGGCAAAGACCCCTGGGAGTGTGTACACTGTTACAGCCCATTTCTGCTGGTCAGCTGCTGATTGATGGAAGCCCTGGAAACTACAGGTGACATTTAGAAAGTTGTTCTATTCATAGTGAAAATACAATGACGGGTCAAGTCAGCTGGCAAATTTAGACAGAGCTGATGTGGGGCTTATTTAAGAAGTAGAATATAACAACTTCACAATGAATACAATCAATCCCATCCCCCCCGTTTCCTGCATCTTAATCTGTCAGTGTGTCCGCCTGGTTTCCAGCGGTCTTCAATCCTCTCCTATCTACCTTTTTCCATCTAAGTGTATCACTCTCCAGAGAGAGACCTCTGCTCGCTTTCAACCTGCATTTTTGTGACAGCAATGTCAAAACACATCAGCTGTATCCAGAGCAGAGCATTTTTCAGTGCCACCAGGCTCAACCACCTGGCTCGGTTAATACGATTGAAAAAAACCTCACAGAGGCTGCAGACACACTCATCTTTTCCCTAAAAGTAGGATGTCAAGGTTGTTCCCACATCCAAATAAAAAAAATGCATTGTTTTTTGCCTGACATACTGCTCAAGGCTAAGAGGAACTTAAATTGAACTGCAATAATACCCATAAATGTGATAATGTGTTTACCGAAGAATGATGGCTCTGCAGATAGCAGTGTACATAGCAACAGAGTCCCGGAGGCAAGATCAGGAAGATCTGCTAATGATAGGGACTGTGCAACGTTGGCCAGGTAGAATGATTAACTTGTCCATTAACAAGCAGCACAGCTTTCTTTCTTTCTCATCTGAGAAGAATGTGTAGATTTTTGCATGTCATTCTGCTAAAATGCTCAGCTCAAACCTCTAAGCGGACTTTAGTGACAAGTGAAGCTGCTGCTGAGTGTCTGAGTGTCTGGTCAGACTCATAATCCCCACTTGATTGGGTTGCATCCAATTTCAGAGGCTGTTCTCAACATACCTCTTTGGGGACGCTGCCCTCATGGATCCACTAGAAAAGAAAGAGGACAACTGCAGTATTAAAATATGTAAATATAAACACGTGAATCTATAAACAGCACATGGTTCTTCTCGCTATCATAAAATGTATTACATCTGCACAAATAAAAATTGAGAATGACATCATAGGTGAGAAGTTATTACGATTATAAGATTATTTCAATATCTACATTTTCAACCCCTGCAATCTAAACTTTTTTTTATTAAATATTTTATATTAAACATGGCCAAATTTATCATTATTATTTAAATGTTTTTCTTATTTTTCGGTTTTTATTTGTCTTCTTTCAAATATGTATTTAATTATCCATATTTCCATGCTCTGACCGCACTATATAGAAAATTGATGTATTTACTTATTATTATAGTTACATATTATTTTGATACTTATTTAAATTTAAATATTTACGATACCATCCCCTAAAATGTTTCTCCATATTACTTAACAATGTAATTGACACACAAAAATACACTTCCATATTTACGTACTATGTACTAATGTAATAACAGTGTGGGTTAAGTGACATAGTGTTATTACTTGTTTACTTTTATTTAATTTTATTTTATTTCTGTCTTATGTCCACATTTACATGTACTGTTCTGTGTTTATTCTCTAATAAAGGCTAAAATTAACCATCTACTATGCTGTTAATTTTTATTTTTGCAACAGAAAAGAAAAAGCCAAAGCACCGTTAAATCTTAAAAAATCTGCAAAAATAATGATGCATAAAACATGTTAGATATATGAAGACACACATTTGAAAATGATTGTGTTTTTAATCATGGATAACAGCTTTGCATTGAATACCATGCTACAATTCTTAATGTTCTCTCATTTCTTTTATCTTTGATACCCAGATTGTACAGCCTGTGCTGAATTCTGAATTTTCTATTCATCAGAACAACCAGCCTCTATAGTTTGGACCACGTGATGGCAGCTACACTCTATACATCTGTCTAAAATGATGTGAAGATTAATAGTCTCTTTATATTTTGTCTAAACCAAGACCGTGAAGACATGCACAAACGGACACGCATCCATTTCTTGTGCCATAAATAGCTGGGAGCAGTATACTCTGTTTTCCTCAAAGGATGGCAGGAGCAGGGTGGGGTTGACATGCTGCATGGGTTTGACAACTGTCACATTATATTAGCCTTTAGACACGGGCTCTGATTACGGGCAGGTTGGACAGATATGACAGAAGACAAGTGACACTCTGAGATTCATGTTTGAGTACGCAGGACGCTGGGATGGAAATCTGAGGGCTGGTTGATAAATATTGGACTCTGGCCTACGTCTGTATCAAACCTTGTTTTCCTCCGGTCAAAGTAACACATCCAAGAGACAACAAGTTGTTGTTCAAAGGATTGTTCTTTCCATTTCATACGGTAATAACCAGATTAATATCTCCAGCTCCTGACCTTTTCATCCATGTCCAGCTCTATAATTGGCGTAGCATCCGTCAAAGGATTCTTATACGGGAAATGAGTGTCAGAGTGTTCTTGTGAGTGGGCTTGCAGATTGAATAAGTACCTCTAACAAGATGCAGCTGCCACACAAACATTAATACCAAAAGAACTAAGATTAGGAGAAATTTCAGGGCAGCACAGAGGCCTGGTAGAAATTGTTAGAAATTCCAGTCAGAGATATAAAAGAGTTTTTTCAATGACTGAATTGTATATGACACCAAGTAAGCAGCACGGTGACATAGCTGGTGAATGTCTGGTGACATAGCTGGTGAATGTCTGGTGACATAGCTGGTGAATGTCTGGTGACATAGCTGGTGAATGTCTGGTGACATAGCTGGTGAATGTCTAGTGACATAGCTGGTGGCACTGTTGCTACGCAGTGAGAAAGTCCCAGGTTCTAATCCACCCGGTTACTCAGGGCCTTTCTGTGTTTAGTTTGTATGCTCTCAAGTCATGTGTCTTAGGAGTTACCCTCCAAATCCTGCTTATGCATGCAGGACAACGTGAAAAGAATCCGTGCTTGTTGTCTCCCTAGTGCATTACTGGGAGAAATCCCACACCTGCCTGCTGCAATATCCAGCCAGAAATCCTCATTGTCCTTGGCCTTGGGAGTCTAGCTGGTCCTCACTTCACAATTTCCATTCAAATGGAATCAGTAGAGAGGAGAGATCCTTGGTAGCACCACAGCAACATGGTACAAGAGCCGAATCAGCTCCCCAAGGGAAGCCCAGGAGTCAAACCAGTCCTGATGATGCTCAGACTGGAGTTGATGAATAGTCTTGGTGGATGAGGAAAGGTGTGGCAGTAAAGACCAGGAGTCAACATGTTGGCCTTCCATGTAACCATGACTATAAAAAAGACCTTATGGTGTTTGCTTTTGCTGTTTCATTTGCTTTCATTTGTTTTTACAGCAGACATCCATCTAGCTAACACACACACATTCAAACTCGTTCTGGACCCTGAGCAAATCCTCCCGGGAATGTTCAAATGCAAAGGTAAGCGAGTAATCATTTTTGCAGGGAGGCAAAATGAATGAAGCATCGCACTGTTTCTGGCACGCCATTTGAATCCGTCTGCAACATCAGCGTCAGCACACTGTTATAATAACTAATCATGTTCAAACAAGAAACCAATCAGACACGTGACGTCAGTGAGGCATGATCGTCTGACAAGTTCTCGCTGATTCTGCGAGCGCTCTACAAGTCATGCTTCGCTTCTATTTGTCGATCACAACAGTAACATCCAGCTCTTCTTGTAAGAGTTTATTATTACTGCAGCAAATGTAAGCATGTGAAGTTTTGTGTCAGACGTGTTATGGGTTTGCTGAGTTCAGTCTGTGAAGCACAGACTTCCAGAATTCTGTTTTTCTGTCTCCTCCGTCAGCATTGTAACCTCTTTATCTCCTGCAGGATACCACAGATTGTGCTCTCCGACGGTTAAAGGTCTATTTTTCATTTCAAAAATGACAAGTAAGGTATAGATGTGTTTACTATTCCCCTGCTTAAAAGTGTAGGTTTTGTATAACGTTAAAGTTTTTTAGCAATGCACCCCAGTACTGCAGGATCAATGCAGAAACATTTTGACCAGAACATTTTTAGTTCTTTAGCAGAACATTTTTAGTAGAAAAAGATTGTGAGGGAAAAAAAGGCAAAAAAGAATTCAAACTCAAACCTCAATTTATTTCCCGAGAAAAGAATTGAGATGGTATTGATTTTCCTTGAGTACATTCTAGAATTCTAATTTATTTTTATTTTTTTAAGAATAAGTAAGAATTAAAAAATTTTAATAGAAATTTTAATTGAAAGAATACTTTGTGGTCCTAGTTTTGCTTTTTTCTGCACATTTGAAATGGGAATACTGATTATGAAATGTGGTTTATTTCACTTATTGCAATTCTTTCATTCTATTTGTCATAGAAAAATGATGGATCTAAGAGTAAAAGTTCCCCCATTTTAGACATGTTTATCCATCAAAACATATTTTTGAAACAATATACTATTTTACAGTGTGTGAATATGTGTGTATATGATTTTTTATTATTATTATTATTATTATATCATCTTGATATAATTATTATCATTGTTGCAACCTTATTTATCTAAAATTCAACTCCTAATACAAAGTCACATATCAAACAAAAGGGTCGATATAAAAAAGTCAATTATTGAACATGTTAGTTGATGTAGATAACAGGAATCAGAATTTTTGACATAACTGATGTTTCATTTTTAATTATTTTTTTAATTTTACTGCTGGTGGCAGGATTTGGTGTAATTTTACATAATTTACAGGTTTTTATGTTAAGTTAAGTTAAGAGAAAGTTTTTCAATAAATCTCTAAGAATGAAGAGTTAAATAAATATTTTCCCCTCTCCTGACTGTTGACTGTCTTTATTTATGCTGAAATATGCTGCTGTGAGGTCATTAATCTCTCTGAAAACTACTTCAAGACGATTGAGTTTGCAAAAGTAAAGCTTCTCCCAGTTGAAGATATATCAGATGTCTCCTTTGGTCTTCTGTAATAGACCCCAGAGCTTCTCTGTTCATCTGACATCTGCCAGCCTTGACCAGATGTTTGAGATGAATGATCATATGCTTCGACTTTGAAATCAATGCCTGTCAGCGTTTGCCTGGTCACAGGTCTGACAGAACGTTGGATGTAACAATAGCCAGTGTTCCGTCCAAATGTGCACATACTGATGCTTCGTCATGCCCTCGTGTTTCTCACCCAGATGCACAATGCACCATCTGGCTTCTGTGGACGACACGAAGAGCATTCCTCCCACAACGCCTCTCCAAGGCGTGCTTATCATGACACAGCACATTTTGAATTTATGGGTTCAAAAACTAATGTGGAATGTTTAGGGGAAATATTGATGATGGGACACAAAGTAAGACTTTCAAATTGACTTGGAATCTATTCAGTTTGTGGCACTATGAAGCCTAGTGTGTCTTATCCAGACATAAAAGGAGAATGTTTGCCTCCGGATGACACACCACACCATGGGATGTGCTCATTTACATATTGATGCCCCGGGAATGAGACCCCGCTAAAATATCAGGACATGGTTCTTTGAGATAAACAGTAGACGGCAATGATGTCATACTCTGATTCTATTAGAAGGAAGAAGATGAAAACCTCAAACAACGTAAAAAAAAAATGTAGATGATTAGAAATTGCCTCCATTAAAGGTTGCTGTGCTCAATCTTGAAAAAGCTGCCGTTGATGAAATATTGTTTTCATTTGGAAGAAGGTTCCTTTGTTTTATGTTGCCATTTTTTTTCAAAGATCCAAAACAGTTTATTATGAGATACACAGAAATAGAAAAAAATCAGGAATGGGTCCAATAGTTTTTCACAGCACAGTGTATATCCAAGTTATGAGATTATCTTGCGTTGAGGTAAATCATTAGGTATAAATTAGCTTGCTGATACACCTTTTCTTCAAATCAGTGATCAAAAGGAACTTTTAAATATTAGAGTAAATTCAGAGACTCTCTATCACTTTCTAACCGCCGAATGTCCCATTAGAAAAGATGAAACAGCGAAAGTTATCGCCTCAAAGGCCTCTTGATCCAGTGAAATGGAATTGAGGCACGACAGTGAAAAACAAATCAGCAATGCTCTTTTAATTAAATGCCTGTCTCAGGTCTGACAGCACAGACCTGTGGTATCAGAGCACCGGGGAACCAGCACAAAAGGATCGCTCCATATGTGAAGTCAGCAGGACTGCACCAGCCTAAATGAGAGCCAGCAGAGAGATGGCCTCGGCCCAACTGTTTCCCAGAGATAAGGGGGAGAGAGAATTTGGGATAAGGCAAATTAAATATCCTAAGTCAGGCAAACAGAGAATGTCAGTTTAACATGATATCTAATTAACAATCAGGGGTTGCCAGATGCAGACACATTCAGAAGTCCAGTCAGGATGAAATCTTGCACTGAGGGACTGAAAAATCCCTCGACATCGGCAGCTATTTATCTTATCACAGCGGAAAAATCTCAGTTATTTCCTTAAAGCTTGAAAAAGAAAAGTTTTTAATTTGAAATGAAAGTCCCCCCCCAACATATTATCCTTCTTATTCAACCTTTCCATGTCCTGTTCAATGGTTTGGTTGTGCACATTTTGGGTCACTGTTTCTTCTTGAGAAATGTCTTCGATGTGACCAGACCTGTTTGACCCAGTGCCAGTATGTACTGCATTTGCTGAAGTGTAAGGGGCCAAAGATGGAGCCCTGAGGAACACCGAGAAGGAGACATTAACCATGGCCAGTGAGAAAGTCCTACGTGATAAGCTGTTTGTGTGTGTGTGTGTGTGTGTGTGTGTGTGTGTGTGTGTGTGTGTGTGTGTGTGGGTGTGTTTTTATTGTTAAAAAACATGCTTGACCAAACAATTTATCATTTCATGCTAATTTAAGAGAGTGTAAGTTATTGAATTAATAAATGCTCCAAAAAAAATATATATACAAAGAAATATATTTTTCAATGATTTCTCCTTAGTGAGGTCATAAAAGAGTTAAGTATGAAAAAGCACATTTGATTTATTAATGGTCTGTCACTATGGGCTTTTTCTTTGTGTGTATGTGTGTGTGTGTGTGTGTGTGTGTGTGTGTGTGTGTGTGTGTGCGTGTCTGTGTGTGTGTGTGTGTGCATGCGTGTGCATTTGTGTGTGCTGCCAAGAAATTTTGTTATTAAATACATAGCCGGGTCTCAAAAAGAAAATCAGCTGACTTAAATGCAAGACCATTTCTCATTATCAACTTAATTATTTTTGATCAAGGAATAATAGTAACGACCTTTCTCAACGTAATGAAAAATTTCTTTGCAGAATTTAATAAATGGGAAAACAAACTTTAACAGAATAAGAGCTCAGAGAGAAGAATCACACTGGAAGCTCCAGGCATCACTTTAATGAAATATCAAATGTGTCAGTGAGTTGAGGTGAAGGGGGGGATTTTTAAATGGGACCACCGCACCTGAGCTTCAGACTTTAGGTCATTATAGGTTTTCTGTAATCATGGTTTCCATCAGTTTCTGGCCATTCGGTTCATGTGCGTCTCACTCTGCATGCTCATTGCAGATTGGGAGCAGCTGCTTTCGGCAAACTGTGTATCATAATTCCGTGTCAGTCCCCATATCTGGGCTGACAAGGGGTCTGTGACTCTCTTAGGACCTCATGGGATCCAGGGAGGCTTTGAAATTGAGTTTTCAATGTACATTTGATCATTTTAGCTTCCATCAATCCACACGTATGGGCAATTTTGAGTCACCAATGCTCCTTTATTTTGTGGGAATTTTAAATTCCTATATTTAGAATTAAAATAGAATACAAGGCACAGAATGAACATAAATATGAAACACTACGTTACCGTTTATTTAAATCAATAATCAGTCTTCCAGTGTTATAATTGCATGAGTCTGTCCAAAAAACAGAGCAATCGATACGACCATTTAATTATTCACTCAAGATAGACTGCAAATATATTATATATATATATATATATATATATATATATATATATATATATATATATATATATATATATATATTTGTTTTTTCTAAGTATTTTCACCCCGATGTGGAATAAAACTTTAATACAAGGTTGATTTTGTAGGAGTTGATGTTTCCACTGAGCTGGGGTGAGGAGCTCAGACATCTGGAGGGAGCTCAGAGTAGAGACGCTGCTCCTACGCATCACAATCGATCAGATAAAGATGCCTCCAGAGAAACGGAGGTCTTCTGGGTTCGTCACGCTGGGAAGAGACCCTGGTATAGACCGAGAACTCGCTGGATAGAACTTGTATCTGCCCAGGGAACGCCACGTGATCTCAGTGATGAGCCGTGAAGTTTAGCTGGGGAAAGGGATGTCTGGAATATACCCATCCTGTCCTGCTGCCACTGCAACACTACCCCTATGTGGAGGATGATGGATGGGTGGATGGATGGATGGATGGATGGATGGATGGATTATGAAATTTAAGCTAAGTTCAAAAACATGAGATAATGACAATGGCAATAAAAATAAGAAAATCTATGATAATAAAGAGTAGAGTTATAGACACACATGTATTATTATAATTTAACACATACACATGGTGTGTAGCCTGTATGAGATGGATGAAATAAAGAATAGAAATGTGTGACAGACTTTCAGACTGACAATATCATATAATAATTAATTCATTTTACCGCCAATATCTAAATGTGCAAATGTATAAAATTTCAAAATAAATGTCGAGTTTAGAGAGGCGATGGAGGAAACTAGAATCACTAGAATCTCTAACTTTTTGTATCCATTAGTATCTAGGTATTACTTGATGCCAATTCTTCAAACAGCTTTTCAAATATATATATATATATATATGTATATATATACTTCAGTCTAGACTAAAGTGAGTGGACATTTCCATACCCTGTTCGATGACGCGACTCAATGCGGCTAAAAACTACTTTGGTCACCGTTGCCTCACCAAAACTGTAAAATGGTTTGAAGACACCTGGGGTAACTCTGCTCAATGCTGAGGACTGTCAAAAATGCTTTAAAGAACTGAAAGATAAGCATAAGATAAGCTCTTCTTGATGTCAGGACTAACTTTCATCAAAAACAGATACATATTTTTCTCACATCATAATGTTCCGCCGCTTTTGTCGTTTCATCTGCTGCTAAAACATTGACGTTCCCGAACCATGGTTAGACAGACGTCCGGAATCATTTTAAGTTCTTTATACAGCTTTATCCCCTTGATTCTAACTCAAGAAGGCCCTGGGTGCAATTTTCAGCCTAACTTTTGTTACAAAAGGTTTATATGAATCCATTTAATGCTTTAATAACGTCTCGTTACATTTGACCTCTTCTGATGACAGTTTCGGAATAAATGGATTTAAAAGAAGTCTGGAGAAATATTTTGACATTTTGCTTTTGTGATGTAAATAAAACCTACCAGCAAAGTTTTAAATTTGATTCAAGTCAGGAAAAAGGGAAACATGCGTTCCTAAAAAAAGAAATATTTGAAGCTGATTTATTTTCAAATGAGGAAAAAAAAGACCATAAATGCCAGACGACATTACAGATCATTGATCCATTTGGTTTATTTTCTATCATTCAAGGAGAAAACTGGTCTGGGTTCTTGTGGGTTAACGTTTGATGATTTAACAAAAAGAACAGTTTAAAATCTGTGGTCATGCTGTTGAATATAATGAATATAGTTCACTCCCCAGAAATCTTAGCGTTCTGTTCTCTTGTGGCCCAAACGGTCGCTCTTGCGTGTCTAATTGGTGTAGCCAGATGTTTAGACGCATTCGAGTGTGTTAGAGAATTAGTCCACTTGCATAACAGATCTTGAATGTTTCCTTTCTTTTGGGCTAATTGTGGCCCGTTTTTCCTTTTATTGCCAGAGTTTCTCTGAAACTCAACAAGGTGGGCTGAACCTGCCATCGCTGTGCCATTTTACAGTACACTTCCCACATGGACTCCCACTGGGATGTGTGTCTCGCTCCACACCTGATGTTGGTTCCCCCACCTGATCGTTCCAAACAACTATGCTTGATTTCATAACAACAGATGTCACACTGGGCCCGCGGAGAGGTCTGATTGTATTTATACTGGCTGGATCATCATTATCATCTCCATGGCGTCACTGTCTGAGTGACAGGAAGGGTATTAGACACAGACAAATGGGCACTGTAATAGCTAATTGACCGCTCCTTCATGTCCTGCACACAATGTTCTGCAAAGAGAGGGGAGACCATGTAACAGCAATTACATTCGGCGCTGGGAGTCAGTGTACCGATCGATTCTGTGTGTATTCCTCTCTTCCTTTGGGTAAGGAATTCCTTTGCTGTTCCTGGGAGATAGCATGGAAAATCGGATGGCTTTAAAATGAGCCGCTCCCTTGAAAGCAGTCTATATATCAAAGTAATCCCTGCGGAGCAGTGCGATGAGTGTGGATAAAAGCCACAGCTGATCCAGAGATTACACCAGAAACCACTTGCTCTTCATCAATATAAGCTTGGAAAAATCCTGTGACTAAAATGCTCATCCTGCATCCGAGCATACGTTCCCGTGACTATTAAGTGTGTGATATTCTGCACTCACTTGCTGGAGAGCTCATGTTTTAATTAAACCGAGGGCACAAAGCTGTAAAATGTGGCTGCACATTGCATACATTTAAGTAAAGTGCCCCTCCTGTGAGAGACAGAGCAGCTGATCCAATTTAAAATGCTGCATAGCGGGAACGAAGAATGAGCTTTGTTCATGACTATGTTGGTGATTATGCGCTCTAAGCAATAATACATAACATCCACTTAACTTAACGATGCTGTCATCACTGACAGCAAGGTACTGTGAACCCCAAATCCCCTGCGTTGTGCAAGCAACCCCCAAGATTGAATTCCTTCAAAATGAAATGTGAAGTTATGTCCACAAAATAAGGTTTTTTGTAATAACACCAACTAATGAGTAAAAATATAAAACTTTTCAGGGATATTGCTCTTAATTAGGTGGCATGTGTTAAAAAAAACAACTACCTGTAATCCCTAAACCCCCTTAGTACTTCAATTCAATAAAACCATCTTATTCTGATTATTAAAAATGCATTTACACTGTTAAAAATATCTGTATAATTTACGGTAAAATACCAGCAGCCGTGCTTTACAGAATTTTGCTTTAAAAAATATGGCCACAATATACAGGACAATTTAATATAAAGAGTAGATGTAATGTCAATCTGTTAACAGTTACATAGTTAATTCCTTAAAATGACAGTGAATTACAATAAATTGAGACTTTTTAAAAGGAGGAAATCAAATAAATACCAAATTCTCAGCATCTTATTTCTCTAGACATTATGGCACGCTCTCGCTGCATCGTTAAAGTCGAGCTTTCATATTGGCAAAATGTATCATTTAGACAGAATAATACTTTAGTGGTAATGACTTGCTTGTAACATGATGGTGTGTTTCTGTTAATGACACCAAAATCATGGGATATTTCACAGTAGAATCACACGTTTTGACAGTTTTGACGGTTTTCTTCAATAAATTCTACACACAGATTTTACTGCTCATTCATGTGTTTAAATATAAAAAAAAGTCACGTGATGTAAGCATCCATTTTACATTTACTGAAGTGATTTATGTTGCATGAACTAAACGCCGTTGTATTGATTTTCTTTTTTTTTAAACACAGTTATGTTTCATTTACTAAACATTCATATGTTATGCCAAAAGCTTTTACTTTTGCATTAATGGAATGAAATCCCCTTCTTTCATTGTTTTAAGTGTCAAAGACACAACTATTTCCTTCTTTCAGCATTAGAAAATCATTTAATGCAAACCACATCCGTATTTCATTTTCTAAGAGCGTGGGATTGAGTTGACAAGCATAAAATATTACAACACATATGCACAGATAAGAAAAAAATGTATTTTGGCAGCATCAGGAGAAACTCACAATCTCTCCTGATATCCAGTGATCCATGTGAAAGCCACCTGCAGGAGATTTTCATGAAACCTCTCCAACAGCTCGGCGAGGAGCCGTCATGGTGCATTCAGATCATCTCTTACTCCATCTGAGCCAAGTTGTTCTGTAGCATCCATGCGACTAGGAATGTCATGACAACACATTTAAGGGACTTCACTTTCTACTCGGAAAATCTGAAACGAAAGAGATGGAGCATGAATGCCATTTTTTGTCAATTGCTATTACACATTAATCCCCTTGGATCGTTTGTGTCTTCTTAAGCAAGTGTCAGTGTCCACAGCTGGACCTCTGTCCTCAGCTGAAACCCACTCGGGTGCAAAATGAAAAAAACATTTTATTCTACATCAAAATGGAGCAGTCCAAAAAAAACCTTGCATGTTGTGGATAGACTGTGTGTTATATTTTCACTATCTAAAGTCATTTAGATCATTTACATTTTGATTTGAACAGTTGTGAATAGTCAATAATTACATTTACTCAAGCAGAGAAAATTCTCCTACCTCTTGATCTCAATAAACTGCTGCGTTTTAAATGTCCCATGGCTGAAAACAGGCTGATCTTGTGAAAAGTTGAATGTTTGGAGATTTGTGGTTCGTAGCAACCTTAGTATCAAGGAACAAGATCATTTATTCCACAACAATCTATTGTTGTTTACTAACAAATATTTAATGGAAGACCATAATTGACTAAGAGTCATTCAAGCAGATCTCCCCTTCGGACCGTCTGATCTCCATCAAGTGCGAATCTTCAGCACTTATCATCTCAGTGACATTCTAAATGATACCTTAAGATGAATCCATGCTAATAAATTATACTGACCTTGCGAAACTTGTGAGATAAAACTTTTAACGTTTATCACCCTACAGCATGGAAATATCACTTCTATAGAAGTGCCATCCATGCAGCTGACTCAGCTATAGCACCCCGAGTCAAAGCCGCCACTTAAGCTGATCAGAATTCTCATTCAAACAGAGAACCTTGAGACACTCTTAAGACTGCTAAGTGTGTCTGACTTCCATGGAAACGATTATTGTTATTTGAACAGACCGTTATTTGTGCAAATGTGAATATTCCTTATTCATATGATTAATTGATGAAGTTATTGATTTAGATAACTATGAACATACTGGTCATTAGGTTTGTCTAAAAAGGGAATATATTTAATATATTGTAGTACAATAGGTTCATTTCTTGTCCCTCAGGCTCAATTTAAGATCCAATACATTTTAATATTTACATGCTGCCACTTGGAAGCATCATCAGGAGGCCAGACACAGGCGTCGATTGTTATGCTGATGACACACAGCTGTACATCGCCGTGTCTCAGGATGACTCGATCCATGACTTGATGAATTTCATCCATCAAGTCATGGATGGCAGAGAACTTTCTTCAGCTCAACCAGGACAAAACAGAGGTCTTAATGATTGGCCTGAAGCACAGAGAGAAACTTAAGGGAAAATTGCAAGCACTAAACTCCTGTCAACAAGTTAAAAAGCTGGGAGTGATCTTTGATTTGGAATGTACTTTTTATCCACACATTAGAAATTTAACTAAAATGACATCCTTTTCTCTCCCAAAACAATACAGAGACACTAAAATACAACTTTTATCACCTGTCGAATCGATTACTATGATGCTCTGCTTTCTGGTCTTCCTCTGAAAAAGATCTGCTCCCCTATAGTTCCTGCACGTGTGCAGGAACAGAAAGAGAACATCATACCTATTTTAAAATCTCTACATCTGCTTCCTGTTATCTTCAGAATTGATTTTAATATCCTTTGACTGGTTTATAAATCTCTTAACGGTCTTGGTCCTTCTTATTTTTCGGATCTGCTTTTATCGTATGAATCCTCCTATCCTAGGACCCTCAGGTCTTCAGGTAGCGGCCTTTTATTTAACCCTAAAGTCGAAAAACAAAACTCACGCTGACTAATCCTTTTATTATGAAGCTCCGAGCCTGTGGAACAGCCTGCATGAAGACCTGAGGTTAGAAGAGAGCGTTGATACTTTTAAAAGCAAACTCAAGAACTCTCTTTTTAGTGAGGCTTTTAACTGAATTCTACCTATTATTTATTAACCCGTTCTACTTGTTGGTATATCATTTCATTATTTATTTTTTATTTTATCCTTCGTACTGTTCTCCTTTTATTGCATCGTCTTTTATTTTCCGTTCTTACTCATCTTAAAAACACATCCTCTTATTTGGTATTTTAGTATTTTTATCATGCTCTTGTACTCCCATTTACTTGTTGTATACTGTATAGAGTTTTTATTTTTTATATTTTCTTATTTACCCTATATATCTTTCTATTTTCTATTTTCTATTCTCCAGTGTTTCCTCACATAGGTGCTGCCCTCGCCAGGGGCTGTAATCCTTGCCATGGCTGTTGGAGCGCCGCTGTGGGGGTTTATCCGGCCCGGGTGGACGGGGGAGTTGGTACCGCAGCTTCAAGGTTTTGGTGCTGACTCCTCTGTTCGCTGGGCTAAGGGTGACTCTTGCGGTCGTGGCTCTGGCTGTAGCGACCGGTGTGTGCGGCCCTGTTTATGACAGTGTTTCCTCCGCTCGCGTTGCTTAACTTCCTGTTTTTATGATAACTAATCTTCTTTTAATGCCTTATTTAATTACAACGCCATTGCTGTGTGTGTGTATTTGCATGTTTATTTGTGTGTGTGTGTGTCTGTGCGTGCATGCATGCATGCGCGCGTGTGTCTTTGTGTCTGTGTGTGTGTGAGTGTCTGCGTGTCTGTATGTAAGTGTGTGTATGTGTGGGTCTGTGTGTGGCTGTAATCAGATCCTTCACTTTCGTAAAAGGGGCATGTACAACTCTGTGACAATACTCCACTAAAATACAAAATAAAGTATCCAAAATCTTACCTGAGTAGAAATACCCAAGTATTATTAGCAAAATGTACTTAAAGTATAGTCAAAGTTTTGCAGTGAAATAGTCCCCCTCAGTGTTTTATTGGATGTTTTGCATTAATATTAGACTACTGCTGCATTAAAGTTTAGGTTTGTGTTGAATATTATTGCTGTCGATGTTAGAGGTTGAAGTACTTTTATCTTCTTTGCAATCCATTTAGTAGCATATAACCTTGGCCTATTGTTATGCATTTATCTCATAATATTAGACAGTTTTGAAGTAGTTTACTTAAGAAGTAGTAAGGTTTCTCAGTCCTAAAAGAAACACTTAATCCTTCAATTGATCATAAATATTGAAAAACTAACCCATTTGGAGTCACTCAGTTCCCACTGGACTGAAAGCGTATCAGAAATTGTAATCTGAAAAGTAACTAGTAACTACAGACAAATGTTCTGTGATGTAATTCTCTGTGACAGTCTGTGACAGTCTGTGACAGTCTGTGACAGTCTGTGACACTATGTCCATCTTTCATAACCATACATCACACACGTACAGTACTTTTGTTGACAGGTGGTCCTCAGTGACAGCCTGTCAGCAGAAGCCTGACCAATTCATTTTCTGACAGATGACATTTAATCTTAGATCCTTTTCGTGTTTTCACTTTAGGCCACTGAAGACACGCTCAGCAGAAGCTCCTCAGTCTTGAGCAGAATTTCAGGTCTGTCAGGCAGGAGATATTCATCCATCCATTTCTTTGCAAACATGCGGCTAAAAAGACATATCTTTTCTTAGATTTTCCATTTAAAATGTAAAAAGTGCAAGAATTACGCAAAGTGTCTGACTTTTACTGAGATCTGTAGATTCTATATCTGAGGCCCTGTGTCCATATAGAGTTTTCTTTCAGTCACATAAGACTCTGGTTCGGTAATGACATAAAGTGCCTATGTGGTGTGAGAAAAATAATGCAATATGTCAATTTTAATAAGGTAGCTAATAAAAGACTAATTTAAACGGCCACTGAGCGTATGAGGTCCAGATATCACATTTTTATGAGACATTCCTAGCAACGGTAATCTTCAACGCATAGTCTTTATTATGCCCCTGGCTAAAGGCTCATTTATACTCAGTCTACATAAGAAAATGAATATGTTTGTTTCAAACATTGCAGCCGTGAGCACCCACATACTTCCAGGCACAACCTCAAGATGGCAGTGAGGAGTCAAAGGCTGTGACAGCATTGGTCAATGATGATAATGTGATATACAATGCATTGAAGTATTTATACCCCTTCACTTTTTAAGATGCCCCAGGCTTATGCTTAAATTGTTTAAGTTATCTGTTTTTCCCTCATCAATCTACTCTTTATCATCAAATCTATCAAAAAAGAGAAGCAGAAATATCGAATTGAAATACCTTTTCAGACCATCTGCTGTGACACTTAAAATTTCTCTCAGGTGCCTCCCATCTCTCTCCTGATCCTCTTTGAGATGCTTCTACACATTGATTGGAGTTCCCCTGTGGTGAATTCAACTGATTGGACATGATTTGGGAATGCTTACTTCATACTTACTTAGTAACAATGCATATCGGGGCAAAAATCAGGCCATGAAGTTGAAGGAACTGCCTGCAGGGACCAGAAGCAGGTCGGTGTCAGGGAACAGATTTGGGAAAGGCTATAAAAAAGTTTTGCTGCACTGAAGCTCAGTGGCCTCCATCATTCTTATAGAAAAAGTTTCTAACAAGTAGGACTCTTCCTAGAGCTGGCCAACCCATCCAAACTGAGCACTCTATGAAGAAAGGCCAAGAACCAGATGGTCACTCTGGCAGAGCTCCAGAGATCGTGTGTGGCGATGGGACAAACTTGAACAAGGTCAAACATCGCTGAAACACTCCGCCAATCTGGGATTTAGGGCAGAGTGGCCGGATAGAAGAATCTCATCAGTGAAATACACAGGAAAGCCCACTTGGAGTTTGCAAAAAAGCATTTGAGGAACTCTACTACAGTGAGAAACAAGATTCTGTGGTTTGGTGAGACCTAGATTGAACTGTTTGGCCTCAATTCCAAGTTTCATGTCTTGAGGACACCAGACTCTGCTCATCACCTGCTCGTAATGCCAGTAGCAGCATCAGGCTGTGGGTTTTTTTCAGTGGCAGGAGCTGGGGGACTCCTGAGGGTTGATATATATGGATATATTCTTAATGAAAACCTGGTCGACCTGCTCAGCCCACCTTCTTACAGGACAATAAGCCTAAGCACATAGCCAAGACAAAACAGGGGCAGTTTAGGGACGACTCTGTGAATGTCCATCAATGGCCCAGCAAGAGAGGGCTGAACATGCCAGCCCACTTTCAGACTCCATCCAACTTGACAGAGCCCAGAGGATCTGCAGAGAAGAATAACAGAAAACCCCTCATCCAGGTGTGCAAAGCATGTCACGTCAGACCAAAGAAGACTGGGAGCTGTAATCGCTGCCAGGGCGCTTCAAATATGTTCTGACATGATATTTGAGATTTTCTTTTTCAATAGGTTTGCAAAAATTTTAAATATAAATATAAAAATGTATCAATTATTAAAGTTACACTTATTTAAGGCATTTAAGGACAGGGTTGCAATATAGGGGAAAAAAATGATGGAACGAAATACTTTCTGAAAGTACCACTTTTAAATACTTCCAGCACTTCGAAACAAATATGTGCATTTTCTGGATTGATATTTTCTTTCTTTATTATTTTTTGAAGTATAAACCATAGTGTAAGTCAAAAATTCATGGTAATTCTTTTTCTCAAAGCCCCCATGTAATATTGTATGGAAGTCTTTATTGAACGATGTGTGGGTTATGTAGAACTCACAAAACAAGAGTATACAAAACAGAAAAGAAGAGAATCAGGAAATGTGAGACCTATCACTTTTTCCCCTCCCTTAAGGTAGACCTGTCGTCCTCACACATGGACACTGTTGGCTGCCCCCAGTGGCATCAGCAGCACAATGCACTGATGAGTTTAAAGGCAGGATGGCAGCAATCCCAGTAAAGATGTGTTGTCGGGGCAAAATTAATCCATATTTAAAAAAGAAAAAATTTGAACATATTTCTTTACTGCTAACACAGTGACTCAATCATTAACACAATTGAGTCAACATGAAGGTAATAACTAAGAACTGATGAGGAGACATCAGGAAGATACTAATAAGACAAAGAGAAAATGGCTGCAGGGCTGTGTTTGTGAGCATTATTTGACGTGTGGTTGGTTCCTGTGTCTGCAAACAGAACAAAACTGTTTTTCATCATTTCACACAAGAGGCTGGGAGGTCAGGGATTTGAGTCACTAATAAAAACAGGAGAATGGAGTCATGTTTTTCTCTCACTCTGCTTTCAGACCTGTTTCACTTTGTGGCTAGAAAAGGAAAACTGTGCTAAAATGTACTTTGATCAAATGTAGTACACAGATGAACACAATTCAGTGTTTTGCACTTATTGTTAACACTTTTTTATGTTCTTTTATGTTCTCAAAGTTGTAAGAGAAGGTACTCACTGATGAGGTTGGTGTGTTCCACAGTGGAATAGACTCATTAACCACATATGAGGACATTTTTTGCTTAAAGTATTACTCTCCCAAAACTATGTTTGTGTATTATACTTATTAGGACCCACTAAATGTTCGGGTCTCATGGATTAAGATTGTTCATTGCTTACAATAATATTAAAAGCACAACACTTGTAATGAAAATTCCCTGTCTACCTGATCAACGCCCACTCCCTCAGATGAATATGAGCTTCTCTCCATTTTATTTGTTACCAGGATGACACTTCATGTCTATCATATTGGTTCTGGAAAAAGAGTGACATTGACGACCTGTGCGGTTTAGAAAAAATCCAATATTTTCAAAAGGAAGATCTTAGATCGGCGACACAAAAAAGTTTCCCGTTCTATAAGAAGACGGCTGCAGCGCCTCTCCTCTGGGCGTCTATTTACCGCCGCATCACTCTTTCCTTATCTTTATTATTTTTATTATTATTATTATTATTATTATTATTATTATTATGAGAACACTGATGTCATATGCCCATCAACATTAGCCGAACACATGGAATAACGTGTGTGTGTGTGTGTGTGTATTCGTGAGTTTTTGTGGCATCGCTAAGGGAAGTACTGTAGACCAGACATAAATGATGGATTATCCATGAAATCAGTAACCCTCTCAGAACAAGAAACTGTGAATAGCTGCTACTCAGCAATCAACAGCTTTGTATGTTCTCGCGTGATAGTTGCAACCCAGAGAGGAATTTTTCCAAAAATAGTTTCTTCTCTCCTTTGGGTAAATATGCTGAGCAGAGCTCAGTGTAAACTCAGAGTAGTCGAGTTCAAATTTAAGATGGTTCAGTGCCATGTGATAATGTATGTGACTTTGTGGATTATGTTTGATTTTTCTCTCCAGCTCACAGCTCATGCTTTCATTGAACATATGGAACACCAGTCAATTATCCCCCCACAGGGCAAATATGCTTTCAGAACAAAAACAGATTGACCTCAAGCAACAAAAAAATGTAAATAGGTGAGGTTATACAGTTAACTCTTGCTTTCAGAACTGGTGACACGTATCTGATAACTAGGGTGAGTCCAGAGGGGGGATAACCTTATGCTCCATTCATACAAAGATGTATCAAATACACGTATATAATATCGAGTACGAGACTAGATCAGTAATCATGTCACTATTTGTCATTTGATCGTGGCCTAAGTCAAGGAAGAGACAGTTCATCAGCCATGTCTAATATGAAATCTATACCACATTAAAGAGCAATTTTCCAAACATGAACTACGATTATTTTCTAAAAAGAAAAAATGATGCATGCAACCCTTTTGTTTTTTAAAAGCTTTTTGGGTCATAAAAAGTGTCCAGAGAATCATATCACCTCATCTACAGCTGCTGGGGTCCCTTAGGTTACACTGGGAACACTGACAGTTACAGAAGTAATTCTGTGTGTCGCTGATTGTTAATGTGAGCGTGGCTGACAGGAAGCCAATTGTTAGATGAGACTAGAGGGCTTGTAAGGCAGGTCAGCAGCATGCTGGACTCAAAGCTCACTGAGTAAAATGGCCAGAGGCAAACATTGACGACCTTATATATTGTGAATCAATCACACACATAACGATGAGGCGCCGGCAAACTGTGTTAGGATGTATAAATAGAACAGCAAAGCATATAAATACACCCTCCATCCATCCACACTGTATGGAATCGGCTGAGAAATGTTTTCAGTATCCGACCAACATTAATCCATTTCCACGACATTAATTGGATGAGGAAAAACAGACCATAAACAAAGGATGGTGGTGAGATCGATGAAGCTCTGAGTCCAGAGACTAATGCAAAAGTGATGTTTGGTTTGTCTAAGACATCTTTTATTGATTGCTCTCTGGAAAATGTTGTTTTCTTTAACTTGACCGTGCTGTTAGCTACAGAACAACACCCCTGCTGTTATCAGGACCTCTGTGTAGCTCAGGAGCACTAAGGCAGCATCATGGTGTGTTGTAATGGGATTTATATTTCCTTGGGCTTGTATCAACTTTTCTCGAGAATTGATATTGCGTTACAATTCCAATATAACTTAGTTATAGTTCTAAATCAAAAAAATCTGTTTCAATGAGTTCAATCATCCAGTTTTCATACCAGGGATTAAATTTCCATCAATAATGATTCTAAATGTTATGTCATTGTAATGTTATGTAATGTCTAATCATTTTCCGAATTGTATATTAAATTTCTACAGCCGAACCCCCTGAGATTCAACCTGTTTCTGTCTCTGCACCTCATAAATCATTCTTCGTGATTCATAAATCATTATTTTAGACCTGTGGTCCTCACATCTGGACAGTTTGAGCTGCCGACTAGTGGTACCAACAGAATAATGCACTGGTAAGTTTGAAGGCATTTTGACAACTATGGCAGTGAAGATGTTTTATCGTACGGTCGAGACGAAGTGTAAAAGGAAGAGGTTCAATAATATATCATCAGCAAAATGCTTTTTTTTTTATATGTTTGCTGCTCTAGCTTGATATGGCATGAAAATTTGAAATGTGAAATTAATTGTGAAGTACTCGTGCGAGGACGTCATCATGATACTGACAAAACAAAGTGAAAATGGCTGCAGTAGGGATTGTGTGTGCAGTGTGTGACATGTGATGTGTTCCTGTGACTGCAAACCAAACTGAACTGTTTTGCACCATTTCTCACGAGCGACAAATATCACTAATATACACAGAAGAAGTAGAAAATGTGCTACTCTCACTCTGCTCTCAAACTCTTGTTGCTGTTTTTACTTGGGGTCGCTAGAAACGCTTCTGTTTTTACCACTTTTTGTTTGAAAGTTTGTAACATGTTGCATTGGAATGAATGGTTCTACGGTTAGGTACTCACTGATGACTTTCTTGTGTTCTGCAGTAGAATTGAACTACTGTTCCCATTTGAGTACTTCAATTATTTGCTATATATATTTCTTGTTTAAAGAGAATGTTTAGGTTTTATATGTTTAGGTCTCAGGAAAGTATGATAAAATATGATTATGATTATGAATACATCATCACAGCAGGCACATACATGAAAAAATGAAATAGAATAAAATACAGAACTAATGATAATTATGATAATAATAGTGATAAAGTGAACGTGTTTGAATTCAGCTCAGCATGCAGGCCATATCAAAAGGTACCAAATTCAGGAAAAATTCTCGAAAAATCTCATTGCAGCTTCTTATCTTTGAAGAATATTCTTGTAATCATTCAGTCCAACCATAAACATTTGCAACTAAGCAACGGTGTTGATTCATTGCTGCCTTGATGTTTGTTTGTTTCCCTCCAGACAACTGATGCTCTGTGGTTGACTGACTCCCATTATTAGGTTGAAGCCAAATCAATCACCGCTCCTCACTGTCGCCTTGTTGTCTTTTTGCCTTGTTAAGAGAATGGATTGGGAATTCTCCCTAACTTGTCAGTAAATACATCAGAGTTTATTGCAGTCTACCTCGAGAGTGGGCTCATCTGGTTCCTAACTCTTTGTTGCTTCACACTCCAATATCCCCCTTTTTTTCCCCCAGGAACAACTCCACAGTAAACAAAAGCACCGAGAAGCATATAGATCAACTTCACATTGTGGGCATCTGTTTGAAACTTTTCAAACGTTGTTTTACGTTTGAAAAAATTTCAAAAAAACATCAAAAGTATAATATTGATCATTCCAAATTGTACAGAACAGCATAAACGAAAATAAATATGTTAATTTATCATTAAACTAGTTTTCTGTTTGAATAGCTCTGACATTCCAAATGAAGGATGTGTGAGTTCCTGTTTAACCTTTATTTTCTGTGGAAAACATACGATCAGAGTCCTGCAGCAGGCGGAGCACAAAGACGACGGAAACCTGTAGTGTTGATGGCACTTAAAGAGGAAAAACTGTGTCGACTGACTGCTCTCTAATTTCCCAACGTCGCAGGAATCGTTACAACGACAGACAGCCAGGAGAGCTGTCTCACAGGAGCCAATAATTGGAAAATCACAACCAGTTCGCCAAATGATCCCCAATACACCAAGGTAATTTTGTTGTGTCTGAAGAGCAGCTTCTCCCGCTTCTGAGACGGGAAACTGTTATAACATCTAAGACAGAGTTCATAGCAATGTGAAGAATAAACTCTTTCATGAGCGACAAATGCAGGGTGAGGATTCCAGAGTAGTGGAGTATTTAACATAGGTTATGATGGCATTGTTTTATTTCATGAGATCGTATTTAATGACTTGCTTCGCCCTCTTAGAGACTAAATAAAAAAACTACCAAATGCATTAATATTTGGTTTCAGCTAAACACACCGACACCTGATAACTACGATTGGGTTCATCAAATTCACTTCACTAGGCCAATTTCAAAGCAATGAAGGTGGCTCCTTTGACTCACCAGTAGCACAATCCAAGATTGTCCAGATGAGATGGGGAAGAAGGTGTTTGAAATCCATCAGTCTGGGAAGGGTTACAATGTTTTTAAGGCTCTGGAACTCCATAGCTCCGCAGTCAGATAGGTTATGTTTATTATTATTCCTTCCCCAGACTAAGCTCAGCACCATGGGTGATCGGGCCTTCTGTTCTGCTGCCCCTCGTCTGTGGAATGCCCTCCCTGACCATCTGAGGGCTCCACAGACGACTGACCTTTTAAAAAAGGACTTAAAACTTGCCTTTTTAGCAGAACCTAAAACTTTAATTAACATTGCTACTTTTTGGTCAGGTTTTTATATAGTTACTATTTTATTTTTTATTGATGCTTTTATCTGCTTTTGCTTTGTAGCACTTTGAGATTTGATCCAAATGTAAAGTGCATTATAAATTAAACTGGAATTTTGCTTTCTTCCAGAAAATTAGGAAGGAGAATGTCAGATCATCAGTCATTGAGTTCAATCTCAAGTGCAAATCAAAGTCTCGACCTTAACCCCACTGAAATACTGCCGTAGGTCCAGAAAATAGCAGTTCATGCTCGAAACCCTCTAAGAGAAGGTTCTCCAATTATTAGAAGCATTTGGTTGCAATTGTTGCTGCTTTAGCTGGTACACCAAGTGATAAAGTTGATGGGTGTGAATATTTTTTTCACACTGGTTATTTAGGTATTTAATGACATTTTTGCCTTTCATTCTTTAAAAGCACAACCTGTGTTTGCTCAGTTTGCCATTTTTTATGTTAAATTTGAAGATCTAACACACATAAACAGAAGAAATCAGGAGGAGGTCCAAAATCTTTTCATAGCACTGTTCAAATTATGTTATGTTATAATGTATAAATATGTACAAATACATACACTCACACACATGCGCGCACACACACACACACACACACACACACACACATATTCAACAACACCTGCAGTTCTGGAATCGCCCTGACTGAGTCATGTTGCTATCATCCTTTGACCCTTTGTCAAAGTCAATCAGATCCTTATTCTTGCCCATTATTCCTGGTTCCAACACATTAAATTCAAGGACAAAATGTCCACTTGCTGCTTAATGTATCCCACCCAAACACAGTTTTCAGCTTACACGATAATAAATGATATTCTGACCGCACCTGTCAGTGGTTATAATGTTATGGCTAATTAGCAACTATGAGAGGTGGCTGTGGACTACTCTGGCATACACCAATCACCAGCTGTTGGTTTTGTGTAATCCCACTTTCTCCTACATGTCCACCTTTGCTCAAGGTGGACCCGGCCTTCTGGATCCGGGCCTCCACTCTGTGGTACAATCCCCTGAGGAGATCAGACTTTCAATATCCATATCCTCTGTTTAATCTCATTTAAAAACACATTTTTATTGGTATGCTTTTACTGTGGGTTTTGGTCTGAATTGTGTCTTTCAGGTCTATTCATAACATTTTTATGTACCACCGTTTCATTGATTGTCTATTATTTCATCTTTTTATATTGTTTATTTTGTTATATTCCACATAACTTTTTCAACTATACCACTGTTTGTCCTTTATTTTATTTGGTCCCTTTCAATCACTTTGTATCCTTGTTTTAAAAGCACTAGATAAATAAGTTTTATTAGTAGTAGTAGTAATAGTAGTGGTAGTAGTAGTTGTTGTTGTTGTAGTAGTAGTAGTAATGGTCATAGTAGTTTATTTAGAATAATAAACTAGAAAACCCATCTTAATAATAACATTCCCTATAGATTTAAATTGATATCATTATGTACAATAGGTCAAATTTGTTAATTTATGAGATATTGCCAAAAAACTCAAAAAGTGTCCTCAAAAAAGAGAATCATTTCATATTTCACAGTTGAGGTACTCTAATAGGTATCTATTTGATTTTATTCAAAGAATCATATTATTTAAATGTATTTTAAATGTATGTATATATATATATATGCATATCATTTTCAGAAAATTCCATTGTTACGAAAATGGGAAATGTATTCAAAACACATGAGTTTTATTAGAACTATTACACAAATACCATTTTATCTTGTTTTATTCATGGTTTAGCGACAAATATGTATTGCATCAAGTTAATTCGTTTGTTTATGTTTAAAATATGTAATACAAATACATGAAACATTTGCATGTTATTAAAATACAAAAATACTGAATATCAGGCTTAAATAACCCTAACCCCATTTTGGAAGAATCTCACACTCATTGAGAAAATCTCAAGTCGTGAGGTTGCGGCTACTGTTGCGCAGCAATGCGCATTACACAAGCAGAATGAGGCTCTTGAGTTTTTGACCGTTGAATCGGGCGGAGTTGAACCAATCGTCTTGCTCGTTGTTGAGAGGTGTTCAAGTTTCACGCAGGTCCTTACCCTCTCCTCAACATGGTGAGTAGTACCATTCAAAAGAATAGTTTATATACTGTACGGTAAAGCTTGCCGGCTCGCTAAGGCGTATATGCATTTATTCTGTGGCTGATTTATCACCATTTTTTTGTCTCTGTAGTATAATAACAGTGTTTCGTGTACGAAGAACAGCACGGGTTAGCATGTCGTGTTAGCATTCGGCTAAGATAGTGACACACACATCGTCATGGCCCAGACTATGTCCTGGAAATGCCGCCCAACTGGTATAAAGTTAAACACCAGACTAATAGCAAGATAATGCGATTTTATTAAGTGTGGCGCTAGTAAATTAATATAAGACTTTTAAAAGGCGAAATGTTGTGTTATTTGAGTCTTGGCTAAATAGCTTATTTCTGATTTCTGTACCAGTGTTTAGACGAAGTCTGTTCATTCATGACTTTTTGTGAATTGTTAACTTAACGTAAAGTTAGCGTTATTATAGTCGGTCAAATGTTTTTTGCTAATCCGTAAGAGGTTGCTTACAGTGATAACCAACCATTCTTGTAAAATACATAACGTTATGTGCACATACACGATCAACATTAGGGATTTTTAAACCCCAATAGGAAGCCAGGCCTATTTCTCCTGTAGGAGGGATATGAAATTAACTTCATAGAGCACATTTATGAAATGAAATACGTTTTGAAATACTGGAACCAAAGTTGGAGTTGTGTTCTGTTACATACAGTATATTTTAAATCTGGCATTCAGAGTAAGGTTTATACCTCAATTGAAAATAAATCAGCTTAAGAGATTCCTGTCCAGCAATACCTTTGTTTATCCCTGACACAAAATATTGCTTGGCAAAAATTTGCTGCCTAATCAAAAATATATTTGACAGATTTATGTAGTAAACTGGAAATCCGAATCGTATAAGAATCATTGATAGTTTTTACATATTTTATGCATTTTTAGCTTTTTTAACTTGGCCTAATTGTAACTTTTGAGAATTTTATTTTAGTAATGCATGGACACGCGTCACGTTTCTCACAGAGAGTGGTGGTTGCATGGTTTTTACAGAACGACAGGCCAGTTAACAGCCCGGTCAGCGCCAGCATCATCTTGAATTCCTTGAAAACTGGATGCTGGTGGTGGTGCAGATTTGGTAGTTCGTTAGATAACACTTACTTAATTAGTTCAAATCCATTAACAATGTATAAATGGCTTTATGTGACATTTGACGGGTTCAAAGAGGTGCCTGTTTCACCGTGGGTTGTAATGGGTTAAGATGAAAAACAAATGTTTGTTTGGTCGTGTTTAATAAAATGTGTTGCTACTATAGTATTGTATACTGTATATATGTATTGTTTGCTGATCTACATATTCTTTCATAAATGCAAAAGAAACTTGCAACTTTCCTTACATTGATAGGTCTCATATTCCACATTCTCTTCCCACTTTCAAGAATACATGGTCAGTGTAAATCACTTAAAGGATGTTGATGCATATAAAAATGATTGATGATCAGTGGTTAACGATTAGTCATGGCAAAAAAGTCATTTTCAAAATAATGTTTTTGTGTGTGAGGGGTAGGTTACACAGTTCATATCGTTAATTATCCATTGTAAGCAGTGAAAGTTTGTAAATCCATATAGTATTATGCTCACAGCAGTGTTTTATATTTTATTTTTGTGAAGCATGTGCTATACTGAATACATGTATTATTATTATATACATTTATACAGACTGACAGCTTTACTCATGGCCTCAATGATTGTTACTATCATGGTATTCATCATTCTGAAGAAAGTGGTTTGATCGGTCAAGATATCTATTTGAGTTTTGTTATTGCGTGTCAATAGCATAGTCGGTAATACAGTTGCTTCGTAGCAAGAAAGTGCTAGTTTCCAATCCAGTTTCCTGTGTGGAGGTTGGAGGCATGTTTGTATGTGTGGGTTCCATTCTGCCACCCTTCTGTTTTGGCTTGAATACGTTTTGCCTCTCATCCAGAGGCTTCTGCAGTTCTGTAATGTCTTCAAACCAAAACAGAAGTCTTCAAGCAAAAATGGAAGGCCAGTTTCTTTGGGTGCTCTGAGTGTTTGCTTGTTTTCTGTGTTGGGTCTTGATGAACTGGCCTCTTGTCGAGCTTCCAGCCCATATCCTGCCCAAAGTTAAATGGAGTAGGTTTCCAGTCAGCGTACGGCTCTGCACAAGATAAGCACAGAATTCATGGTAAATTAGGCTTGGATTATAACTATGACTCGTTAGATTATTATAAGGAATGTGTGGCAACACCTTTATGTGTAGATGGTGAAATTTAGAAATTTTAAATGTCACAGATTTAGAAAATATTCAAAAAGTCTCTTCTGCACACAGGGAGAGGCAAATGTATTAATGAAATGTTTTCGTTTCTTAGTCATAACAGATTATACCAATACATTTTAAAGGTAATTAGCGGCTATATATCATAACAGTCACAAAAACTTTTTGTATTTATTGTTTTTGCTTTTTTATTAATGCATTTAACGTAGACCAAGAAAAACCATCAATTGAACCAATTTAGAATAGAAAGAGTTCATGAATTATTGCTATTCATTGCTCACGTCTGAGTGGAACACTGCCCCCAGAATTCCCAATGAGTCTACATGTTGTAGTACTGAATTAAGGAAAGACAATGCTTTCGAGACAAATAATTGTATTACTACTATTATTAGAGGTTGTGATGCCATCCATGATCGCATAATTTCCGGATAAGAAGTGGCACAAATGCAAATATGCAAAAATCAGGTATGAAAATCAAAAAGAAATTCCAAGACGCCCTCCTTTAACAGCTAGAATGCCTTAACGGCATGGTCATTAGGACCTATAAAATGCAACTCCAATGCGTTTTGGCTTCAAGCCTGCTTTAGGGAGTCAAACAGATCTTATGCTAAAGTGGGACATTTTTTGGCGGTGATGAGCAGCGAGAATATTCAATCTACATAAAGGGATCTGGCCTAGAGAGAGAGTGGACACACAACAATCCCCCAGTAGATGGGATTTTGACCCAGGAACACCAAAAAATACAAAACTACTATGTGAATGTTATTTGTTGCATAAATTTGCCTCTGGTCAGATCTATTAAAACACCAGAATTTGGCTGAGCTTCATTCTGCAATGCAGATCCACACCCCCACAGTAATTAATGCTTAGGTTACACAAGTTAGAAACATTCATTAATTATTTGCAACACTGCTTTTTGTTTAATGAAATGGTAGTTGAGGGGCTGCTCGGTCACAGCACAAAGCATTATTATTGTCAATAATGAAATCGCCATAATCAATATGATTGATGTGGAAGCATTATTGAACGTATATAAAAACATGTGTTTTTAGTGGTGGCCTTGAACTTTGAATATAATACACCTGCACATAATACAAATAATATAAAACATTGACAGGGGCTTTTAAGCTTGTAATTTTTTATTTGGTTCAATTTCTATTTGAGTTATCTCCAACTCATTCAGTATTGAATGTACTTGGAAAATTACAACACTGCGAAATTTGGTCACATCACATCACATGAAAAGGCATCCCTATGGAGAGCCGAAGGACGTTCTCAACCTACCACATGTTGTTGCTCACTTCGAAATTATTATTTCAAGACTTTGGAAAAATCACTGTTTCCAAAGACACGGCCATGGCTGCTCTTCTATCATAGGTTCACTGTGTTTGAGGGTGTTTATGTTTGCATTTGCTTTGCACACCAATGCTCCATGTGATATCGTCCTGTGTAATAACTGAATTACTTTGTCATATTGGCTCAGTCTGAAATAATTATGCCCGGCTAAGTTAGTTTTGGCTTTGGGCGAGTGGTGAAATAATTCCACTGTTAAGGAAAAGTGTTTGGATTTATTTATAACTAGATAGAATGAAAAAATCATGCCATGATTTTACTACTCATGCCTGTTTCACCTTTGAAAAAGTGAATTATCTTTATGCTTAAAGAGACTTAACGGAGATTTTGTGTGCAGGGGAAAGGGAGCTAGGAAATCCCCTAAACTTGAAGTGATAATAAATTGTCTCTCAATATTAAGAATACTAAACAGGTTAGTCAGCAATCTTTTGTGATCTTAAGTGTTAAGAAACTGCCATAACAATTGGAGAAACTTGAGATAGCAGACACAGAAATAAATTTGCACAAGATTGAGGTTCTGTTCTTCTAGAATATGTCAGTGACTTTATGATTGACTTCCAGTCTCGAACATTTTTCCATCTCAATTTTTTTGTCATATAATTATATTTAGTTCAATGTTCAAATTCACCTCTGGCCTTGGGTTCTTTTATGTATGGAGTTTGCATGTTCTCCCTGTGTTGGCCTGAGCTCCCCCCAGCTGCATCAGTTTCCTCCCACTGCCCAAAACGTGTGATACAGGTGAATTGGTGACTCTTAATAGCTTGAAGCTGTGAATGTGACATTAATGGTTGTCTGTCCCTGTGACGAACTAGTGACTTGTCCAGGATGTACCCGCTGCTCATCCATTGTCACGTCCTGTGACCTGACAGGATATGCAGATACAGATAATGAGAATTAATGAAACTGTTCTGTAAGAGTTTTAGAGCGCTACTGTTTTCAGCTTGTATTTGGAAGCTGAAGTTTGTGGTGCTTGTGCACTGTACTGTTCTAACGGAGAGGCATTTCTTCTCTTTGGTCCATCCCCTCTCTCTATAAGCATCATGGAATAATACCACTTTTTTTACCCTCTGAAAATGGATTATTTTTTTGTATTTATTAAATCATAATAAACTGTAGCTGTAAAGCTTACTTCTTTCATTCATAAAAGTAATAATAGTCGTTGTAGAACTTCATATCAGTTACATTATTAACTGTACGCATTAAACCTCTGGCTGTTGTGAGTTCACTATATCTCCGTGGTGTTTCTTCATGACAGTCTTCATCGGAGGCTAGTAATGGCCCAAGCCAAGCGCCACCGTATCCAGGTGTTCCGCCCTCTGGGATCCCTCCCCCATTTGTAAGTCAGTGGCAGAAACAGTGTGGTTATGACTTGCAGCTTCTCACCTCTTGTTTCCAGTCGTCACGAGACTAGTTAATATTCGTGGTGTTCCCTTAGGTTTAATTCATTCTAATGCGTCTTTTCTCTGTGTCTCCTTTCTTGCTTTTGTTCAGATGGGACCACCGGGAATACCGCCTCATTACCCTCCAATGGGAATGCCACCTATGGGACAGCGACCACCTAACATGACACCCATGCCACCTGGAATAATTCCTCCAGGTATAATGCCACCGATGGGGGCACCACCAATGGGACAGGTGAGTCTTGTAGGAGACATATACCGATATGCATAACAGCCATAAAATTATAAGCACTGACGAGTCAGAATAATATCTTGTTCCGGCACATGTCAGTGAATTGGATATATTAGGCAGCAAGTGAACATTTGTACCTGAAGTTGATGAGTTGGGAGCAGGAAAAATGGACATGTGTAAGGATCAGAGTGGCTTTTGCATAGGCCAAATTGTGAAGGCTTGATGGCTAAATCTGAGGGTCTCCGGCACTGTAGGTCTTTTTGGGTATTCCTGGTTTGAAGTAATTAGTATCTACCAAAGAAGTCATAGGAGGACAACTGATAAACCGGCACCATTTTTGCCCAAGGGTAATCGATGCAAGGGTAGCCTATGTTGTCAACTCCCTTACAGGAGCTATGGTTGCACAATTTGCTAAAAAAAAGTTGATTCTAATTCTGATAGAAAGGTGTCAGAACACACAGAACAGCAATAAGCTTTTTTTGCAACAAAACAGGGACCTTCAAAATTAGGAATGTGGTTTTGGCTGATGGGTGTACAGTATATTAACTCTTTTAAGTTGGGTTGCGTATCACAGTAAATTTTCGTGAATAGTGATACAGCAGGGTACCCTATACAGTCTGTAATTCGTTCCATGGTGCATTACTACATATCAAACCAAGATTTTAGCATCTGAAGAATTTATGTTAAAAAATTAATTGGGTTCTGACGACCCCCTAGAAAACAAGAATAACCGTATAACACTGTCAGAAAAAATGGAAAACTGAAGTCTGACACTACTAAACACTATCTAAATAAATTATAAAATAAAATAATCATGAAACTAACCATAGTATGGTGCCAAATGCTGCTTGTTGTGATGGTGCCGGGGAGGAGGCTACTGGACCTCGGACAGGTAACTGGCAGGTAATTACTTCATCATTACCGGTACAGGACAGACCGGACTGGACTGTCCTCAGAGCACCCCGACCTCGTGGTCAGGGCTGGGCTCAGCCCAGGTTCCGCGGCAATGTTGGCAACCAACTCTACAACTCTTGAAACACTGAACATGGGAGTTTTACACACACAAAGGTTCAGCTCGAAAATATGCCGTTATAAAAATTCATTTGAGCACAGGTGGTGCTAATGTGCGGATGTATCAAATGAGCATCGACCTGCAGGTTTTGTTGTAGATCAAGCAACCTCTTATTTTTTCATTGGAGTGCGACTATGTAGCGATTTGACGGTAATCCCGTACGACTATATAGGGTACCATAACTTGTTTTGTGGAGTATTGTTATATATTGCAAAATCACCATTTCTTACATTACATGCACGGAAAATGAAGGGAATGCATCACGTTTTTAAAATATTACACAGAATGACGCAGGTGGTTTAAATGTTGTAGCTACTCTTCCATGAGGATTCATCATGCTATGAATCTGTGTAAAACAATTGATTACCACTTTACAGAAGTACAATGCAATAGTGCAGCTCTTTTTTCATTGTCATATAGGTAGATTTTTTTTTTCAAACATATTGAAGGAAAGTAGTCTTTGTCACTGAGAAGTAGTTTAGTGACTTAGTTTGTATCCATTACTGTTGGTTGTAAGGAAAACTGTTTGTTAGAGTTTTATTTTAAGCTGCTATCTTGTCTGGTTATGACTGTAATTAAGTTTTTACATACCAGACTACTGGAATTAGATATGGGTTATTTGAAACGTTTTGGAAAATTTTCAAAATTGTATAAGGTGGACAAAATTCTAAGTTATTAAAATGTATGTTGAAGAGGGAAAACAGCAAATGAAACATTACGGTTTAACTTTAAACTACTGCAGCAGCTCTAGAGTTCAACTCACATGTTTTTTTCCAGTGGCATGATGATATGGTTGAATGAATGATAGAGTGGATGAATAATAAGGTACATTGTGAGTGGGTTCACTTTGACCTTTAATTATTTTATTAAGGGCTTTGTTTTTTTATGTCAAATTCTATAATTACAAGTGTGTCCTCCTCTGTTCAAAGTATATTTAATAATCATGGTCAGAAGTCATGGTCAGAAATAAAATAAAAAAATCTGCCACACGTTGTCACACAACTAAGTAATATAAAAAGGTTATTTCTATTTTTTCTTTTTACACCTCTGCACTGAAACTAAAAGAAAAATATCCATTGTAAGAAGATGGTTTTTACTTTTATTTTTTGTTCCCCTCATCAAGTCTTCTAAAGGAAATTATTCATTAGTAACATGTGACCACTATTTTTTGAATTGATTGAGCTCTTCTTAAATTTAATTTGTTGGGTTTTTTTTATTTATTAAATCAACAGTGGATGTCATTTAGCAAGCATGTTTGGTTCCGTCAGGCATATAAATAGATATGATGCTGAAGGGTGTTCGAACAAGACGCCAGAAAAACACAAGGCTGAGAAGGTGATGAGATGATGTAGTTTGGTGTGTTGCTGTTTTACAGATCTCAAGCTGTGGCATAACACCACTAAATAAGCACAGCAGACTTAGTTTCAGTCTCACCTTCACCCCCAGTTGTAAGCTGTCCTCAATCACGCTCGCACACACATAGACAATAACACACACACCCTGTCTGACACTGTCTTAATACTTGTGCATGCACTAGGAGGCATGGAAATGCCAGATGAATTTGAAATGATGCTTCTTTTTTTAGATGCCAGGCATGATGCCACCTATGATGCCAGGGATGATGATGCCTCCCCGCATCCCAGCTGCATCTGTGCAGCCAACAGGACCGGTAACTCTGCTCACCACTTTCACATCAGCGCTCCGCTTCACACTTCTTAAAAATAGAATGCAATCTTTGAAATGCTCAATGAAGAATTTGAGCGGCCTGTTAGATATAAATGGATGTCATTTTATATATATACAAAAAATCTGTTTTCAACCATGGAGCTTAGAAAACAAATTTTTTTTTAATATTTTCTGATTAAAATAATAATGACCACGTTTGTAACATAATGAGCCCCTCAGTGATTTTTCCTTAAATTTTTTACGCAAGCTATGCAAAAAAGCAGTCTGATATATTTATTATGACAACATCCAGACTGCGTCAGAGATCCACTTCATCATCACAAGCATATTTTTACATCTTGAGTGTGTAGAGTTTTGTACTAATTAGAGAAGTGTTATCAGTTACTCTGTGTTGTGAATAATGAGTCTTTACTCCCAGCTGAATTTATCATTCAGTGGTGGAGATGACCTGATGTAAACTTACGCATTTGTGATTGTTTCCTGTGAAAAACAATCCACTGATAACATTTTTCTTTTTCCACAGCCTGGCGTGGACTCCACAGGTAAGATTCACTTTGTTCACAAATAATATCCTTGCATGTTTTGAATTCATTAGAAGTAAAATGTCTGACTCATTTCTGTTTTCATCCTCATAGCTGCTGCCCCTGGAACTGTTGCAAGTGTAACAGAATTTATTTTTCTTTATATGCAGTCATTGCAATGTTAAAGTCCTGTCACTGACTCCTATATCTTGTCTCCTGTCTTCTTAATAACTTCATTTGACCTTTGAATTTCTTTCTTCGTACCTGCAGGGCACCACTAATGGATCTCCACCGGAAGAACAGCCAAAGAAGGTTTGTGCAAATTGAAAATTGATCAATTGTTGTGAAAATGTTAATATTGTCTCGATCAGTGGTTCTCAAAATGTTTTCATAACACATCATTTTTAATTACTTTATCAGCACCAGAACAGTGCACAATATTTTTTTGCAATTTACAAATACTGAATACTAAACTTGGTATATTTGTATTGTATTTGCATTTTTTGCCTTATTACAGTAAATTTGTTGTGGAATTAAATTTGTATTTTTCAGATTAATATTTATAAAAATCTCACATACCCCCTCCAGTAACCCAAGGGGTATGCTTATTCCTATTTGAGAGACATTACAGATACAAATTACTTTGGGAAAGCTTTGTGTTTGAGTTGTATCTGAGCATGCCCAGCGTCGTGACATAATGCTCCTGCTGAGTTTTTCCAGCGCATGGACTGCGCCGCAACGCATTTTAAATACACCGACCAAAGTAGTACCGGTCTGCAACGGACAGTTATTACTCATTGCAACTTTGAAAGAGTTTAACATAGTTAACCATGTATATGGATGAAAAGTTTTCTTTGTCGTAATCTTCTTCTAGGCACATGTTGGCGGTTAACACCCAGTTCATCGTAGCTTTATCGCCACCTTATGAACTGGAGTGTGGATCGTCTGCGCATGTCAGAAAGCTGTTTCCCATTAGATGTGTCGATGCATGCAAACAGGCGACCGACATTGCAATTAGGAAAGGTTTAATTCTTTGTTTTGGATTTCATGCTGATTTAAACTTTCTATTTTTTTGTCCCCTTCAGAAATCTCTGTGGACAGAACATAAATCACTGGATGGGAAAACGTATTATTACAACACGGAGACTAAGCAGTCAACATGGGAGAAACCGGACGACCTCAAATCTCCTGCAGAGGTACAAACCATTTCCATTTACAAACTATCTCCAGATTACGCTGGTTGGATATAATATATGTGATATATGCTTATTCTGAATTGATTTCATCAAATCAAAAAATGTCTTTGGAACATTCCACTGGTAAGAAATTTAGCTGGTAGCAGGTGATTAAATTATAATTGGCTATGAAATGATCATCCTTGCTGGACTCAGTCATTCAAGCAAAGTTCAGTACAGAAACAACATGATTGTATTAAGAATATTAAGACTTAGTAAATAATCCCATTCTCTTTTTATTTGCATTTTGTACAGCATCATAACCTTGTTGGAATCTGGGTGGCATTCGTATAATTCACCTAAGATTCGGCTTACTTAATTTAGACACTGGTCTTCTTTTAGTTTTTGTCAGCGATGGGTAAAATAAATTTACATGCACTATATTCCACTATTTAGAGTAATTAAAAATTAATTCGCAAATCTATATGTATGAAAATTCTCGTACTGCAAAGAATTAAATTCAAAACGTATAGATCTCTGTTGATATAATTATCCAACATCACTTTTCAATTCTCTGTCCATTTCTCCCCCCTTTTTTAGCAAATGCTTTCTAAATGCCCCTGGAAGGAGTTTAAGTCAGACACAGGGAAGCCCTATTATTACAACTCTCAGACAAAGGAGTCTAGATGGACCAAACCCAAAGAGCTGGAGGATCTGGAAGGTAACGAGTTGCTGTATGATGATGTCAAACGTGTCAAAATGTCTGGAACTTCACTGATATACAGAAACAGGAGCACTTGGTGGTTAATGCAGCACATTTATATCTGACCTGTCTTTTATCTGCAGGATGCTTTGAAATGAAAACAAGCACACTAACAGCTATCTCCTTTTGTTTATTCCAGCCTTGATCAAAGCAGAGGAGAATGGGTAAGAGCGCTCCGTTTACCCTCTGCTACTCGTCACTATTGCACCAACACATTATCAATATGATGATCAAAAACCTGCCCATTATCTAATGAATATTACTGCCTACATCTCCATTGTTCTGGAATTCTCGCCATTGTATGTTGCGATCTGACCCATCATGGACTGTTTTCAGAACGGTAGAGGCAGTGGCTCCTGGAACCACAGCAGCTCCTCCAGTGCAGGCAGACAATACAGCCACTATGGCAACTGTAATTGAGGCGGAAACTCCAACAACATTATCTGAGGAGCATGTGTCACAGACTGCTGCGCATAACACATCTGAGGTCAAGACTGCAGATGCACCTGTGGCTTCTTCAGAGAGCTCCGCTGCTCCAGAGGCCATAGCAAGGTAACCAATTATGTCTTACACATTGGTACTGTCTCCAGTTTGGGTATATACAACATACATTTGGAGCTAACAAGCGATTCACTCTTACTCTGGGTTTAGGTATACGATACCCTTTTCTGTTTTTATGCTTGCATAATTTGGCATAATTGCTCATTAACATAGTTTATCCGCTTACATTTTTCCTTTACCCTTTCCTTTAGTGTTGAAGGTGCAAAAGAAGAACGTCCAGAACTTCAGAAGAAAACATACAAATGGAACACAAAAGAGGAAGCCAAGCAGGCCTTCAAAGAGCTGCTGAAGGAGAAGGTTAGTCTTGCCGTTAAGTGGCTTTAATATGTAGATGAACAGAGGACACAGTTCCTCTGAGAGGGAAGAGATTGATTTCAAAAAAAGTTTTTTATTCTGCTTCTATTGAAGCTCTATGACAAACACATCCATTAATTCAAAATTTATTCTGTCTTAGTTGTTGTTTTTAAAAAAGCTTAATATTGCATGTTGCATCAGAATAACAGTGTAGAACCAACTCAGAGCTCAGTTCAACCAAGTATCTCAGTCAAACAATTCCATCAAGGTGGCCGTAGTTCGTCACTGATTATAGGCCTGTCATAAATGCTTATTTGCAATCCATTTTTCCCTCTAAAGAGCACAAGTTCTCTCTGAATATATTTTAGTGAGCTAATAATAAGCTTCTAGCTCCACGTTAAACTTGCAAATAAGAAGAGTTAGTTTTTAATTTTGTCATCCGTAAGGCTTCTTTAATTCATTGCACAGTTTGGATACATAAATCAGCCCAATATATTGTCTGATGATTGAGTTGCACGTCAATATACATTATCTATGTGTCGGCCCTGTGATGAACTGGCGACTCGTCCTGGGTCTACCCCGCCTCTCGCCTGATGTCAGCTGGGATATGCTCCAGGCCCCCCGCGACCCTGAACAGTATAAGCTGTTGATAATAAATGAATCATTATACATAAGATATTTGTTTTTCAGATTTTTATTAGGCTAGTCTTTCTTAATGACATATTTATATACCATTACATCCAGTGCAATTTGAGCTGGATCTAATCCCTGTTCCTCCTCACAAGCCTCTGTAAGGTCTTAACACAATGGTGGTTAAGCTTCACCTCCTGTTGGTGTGACTGTGTTGGTCTCCGGCCTGGTGCCAGCCACCTTGGATGCTGCTATATTAAGGCTCATTTTAAATTTGTGCACAAAGCTGTCCTCTGAGATTGCTTGCCTTCCTGCGAGAAATTAATGGCTCTGTCTTTATGATTAGCTTTATTGGATCAGAGGCACGAGGCTGGCTGGGATTAAGCCAGTGAGAAAAAGTGGTATGCCTCAGTGAGTTAGAATAACTGTAACAACTGACAAGACAGAGGCACATGGTGCACCCTTTTCATAATGGATGAAGCAGTCGTTCTCTGAGAGAGGCAAATGGTAGAAAATGCACTTACAGCAGTCCTCTCAGCGGTACTTTTATAAATTATTGCCACTCCACACCTCTTAACTCTGCATCTATTAGTAATTAGGAAAAAATGTTTGGAGTCTAGCACAACTCATTGTTCCTGTCTGAGAAGTTTAACATCTCTGTTAAAGATTACAGGCCATCACGACTCTGAATTTCATTCTCTGTATTTTAGGGTGTGTCCTCAAACTCCTCTTGGGAACAGGCTATGAAACTGATTATCAACGATCCCCGTTACAGGTATGCCGCATCCAAAGATGAGTGTATTCTTTCATTATTTGTTTACAATTTCTGGGGAGAACTCAGTCCTTCTTACTCTCACAATTATCTGTTCTAAAAGTGCACTTCCAAAATTGAGTGAGAAGAAACAGGCATTCAATGCCTACAAAGTACAAACAGAGAAGGAGGAAAAAGAGGAGGCCAGGATTAAATACAAGGAATCCAAAGAGACCTTTCAGAGGTTCTTGGAGAACCACGAGAAGATGACATCCACCACCAGATACAAGTAAGAGCAGTAGATATCTCAGTGTTTGTTTTCCTGTATTGATATATGGTTCCCTGAATTGTCAATATTATTATGAAAAGGGGATCAGTGAAAGTTTATCTGTAGCTCGTGTGGTTTTGTTGTGCCACCGGCTAATTAATATACTGAGGGGGATATACATGATATTTGTGTAAGAGGGAGTGACTGGGAGGAGTGCACAACTGTGCAAATAATGTGGGATACAATGTTGATGCTGTGGGGACTGAGGCTGTACTTTGGGGTGATACGCAACAGGGAGTGGTGAGAGTCAGTGCTCCGTTTCATACCTTATTTTACTAGACAACTTCAGCCTCTGACTCCTCTTAGTTTTAAATTTGGAGTTAATCAAGTTCCGCTCCTATATTTATTTATTTTATCCCCTAACTGTTTTGAAAAACAGAGTCTTCCTGTGAAATGCTGCCCTCCTGTGGTTTATTTGTAATCTCATCATTAATGTGAGTATATGTCTGCAATCTAGAAAAGCAGAACAGATGTTTTGCGAACTGGAAGTGTGGAGCTGTGTACCAGAGAGAGACAGGCTGGAGATTTACGAAGATGTTTTGTTCTATCTGGCTAAGAAAGAGAAGGTAAGAATTTGGTCTACAGTTCAGCAAAATTTTAGTTTGCATGTGCAACAAGGGATGAGCTAACATCCTGGTTTCCTCCTCTGCTAACCATTCTAGGAGCAAGCCAAGCAGCTTAGAAAGAGGAATTGGGAAGCTCTGAAAAACATCTTAGACAACATGGCTAATGTCACATACCGCACCACCTGGTCTGAGGCTCAGCAGTACCTGCTCGACAACCCTACCTTTGCAGAGGATGAGGAGCTGCAGAGTATGAGAACATATATATTTATATCTTTAACTGCGTAGCTTTGAAGCATTCTTTCGACCTAAATGAAACCTGAGGTTCACCTAGAAGCTATTTGAATCCTTGATGCCAATGTTGGTTTCATCTGTTTATAGATATGGACAAAGAGGATGCCCTAATTTGTTTTGAGGAGCATATCCGGGCTTTGGAGAAGGAGGAGGAGGAGGAGAAACAGAAGACTCTTCTCAGGGAGAGGAGACGACAACGCAAGAACAGAGAGGCCTTCCAGGTAAGAGGGAATGACTGCAACATGTGTTTAAACTCTTATAAACTGTAGGTTGCCATCACACCCATGCGGTACAGGTCACGTTTGGAAAGTACATTTTTAATGTCGATTATGATTTTACCTGGTTGAATAAAGGATATAATAATTCCTCACACAATACCTACGAGGGATGATAGTATTTTGCATTAGCATCATTTTCTTTGTTTTTTGTTTTCTTATTCTTCTCTCAGAAATTTCTTGATGAACTCCACGACCACGGTCAGCTTCACTCCATGTCCGCCTGGATGGAGATGTACCCGACCCTCAGCTCAGACATCCGCTTCGCCAACATGCTGGGCCAACCGGGTAAGACAGCAGGCCACGGCACATAAGGCTTCACATGTCAACTCTGAAACACGTGGATGTGACCTCTAGAACAGTAAACGAGAGAAGATGAGAAAATAGCATGTAGAGCTGAACATGTACATTCTGTGTGAAGCACAACAGAATACTCTATCATGTGTTTTCTACTCCTTTAATTAATACTTCTTTATATAATATTTTTTTAGATTTCCCAATAAATTCCAGCTTATAGATTGTTGTTTAATTGAGAATGAGTTTTTCAATCCTTCTAGTGGACCCAGTTGGGCTTTATCTTTCCTTCAGTAATCATACTCTACCTTATCCTCTTGATCAGCTTTCTTCCCCTTCCTTTCTACTGCATTGCTCAATGTGACGCCTTCTTGACCGCTTTTAAAAGCAAAATTGAAAATAATCAACAATTGACCTTTATGGGAAATAATTTAATCTCCCTTTGTCCCGCCTCCTGTCCAACCCTTCGTTTTCCCTGTATCATTTTAAACTGCTGACTGTAGCTCAACTCTAAACCCACTTCCTACTCATTAAAACCTACTCGTTTGCTTTCAGTCAAACTCTGTGTGTCCTCCCTCTCTTCTGTGGTAACTGACATCATAAATTCCTCTGTCAGTTCTGATCATGTTCCTTCATCTCTCTAAACAGCGGCCATAACTCCCAATTCTTAAGTAACGTGGTGCAGATCCAGACAGTCTCACAAAGAAGAATGATGAATGATTGTCATCTTATCTCTAATCATTCCTCTTTCAAATACTTAAACTGAGATACTTTGTTGATTCATTACTGAATGTTTGATTTTTCTCTCTGCTTTGTAAGGTGTTCTTAAGTGTCAATACATTTTTTAATTATCCTTGTCTATTCAACAGGTTCAACTCCTCTGGATCTGTTCAAATTCTATGTGGAAGACTTGAAGGCCCGTTACCACGATGAAAAGAGGATCATTAAAGATATTCTCAAAGTAATTTTATTCTATCTCTAGCAAAAATCTGATCTTAAGCATTATATGAGCAACCAGTCACTTCATATCTGTTCATATACATATTTCTGTAAGTCCAAAGTTGTTGAAAGTTGCCAGTTCTGTAAGTTGTTAGTGATTTTTGTTTATAATTTCTTCTTATTCTTAAGAAGCCTTGACAGAATTACTTATTTTGTCAATACAACTCATTTGCACAACTTCTGTATACCTTGTGTTCTTGATTTTGCTGCAGGACAAAAGCTTCCTGGTAGAAATTAACACCAGCTTCGAGGACTTTGGATCAATCATCAGCTCAGATAAAAGGGCCACCACTCTGGATGCAGGAAACATCAAGCTGGCCTTCAACAGTGTAAGATTTCTGCATGACCTGGATTTGATATGGCTCTTCATTAAAATCACACTTAAAGTTGACATATGTACAACTTTGAAATTAGCCCAACATTGAATGAAAAAATGATTTAAAAAATCTTGTCTATGCCTGACATTGCTCAGTTACCTTTTGTACATCCTAAATGACATGACACTCCATACACTCAAATCTAAATGCTCAGTGATAAGCATCTCATTAACGTTAATGCATAGAAAATAGCCTCTTCTAACACAGACTTTGAGGTGCTTTAACTTTTTTGTGGGTGAAATGGAAGATAAGAAGAACATATTGTTAGTTCTTTCATTTTTATGGTCAACTAGGGACCCATCATTTAGTTTCTCATTACAGTATGACGATGATGGTCTTAGTGGACTGATCTAAGTTTTCATTTTGCTTATAGGTTTTCCAAATGAAAAGCACTGAAAGGCACTTACATAGTTATACTTAATGTGGATCTATAATTAACTATAAGGCATCAATACAGCCAGGCTTTAATGTATATTAGAGATGAAACTCTCATTTTCAAGGTGCAAAGAAGAAAAAAATCAACATAATTAAACATGTGATGTCATTCATACGTCACAAACTTAAGCTCACCCAGGCCTAGCTACACCCCACCCACTGGCTACCACTAGGATGACAACAAGCATATGAATGTTAATATACATGAAACAAAAATTTGCAATGTCCAGACTGTTTCAGAAGCGGGAGCAGTTTATTTGAAGATGATTTAAATGAACAGAATTAAGTTAAAGATCTGAGGGAAGGGGGCAGGTTGTTCCAGTCAGACTGTGCTTTAAATTCACCTAAAGATTCTATGGGTATCGAAGAATAAACATTTGGAGTGCCTAAGGCTATATGATGAGCTGAATTGAAAAAGTTTCATAGTGTTTTCAGTGATAGCCAATTAAGGGATTCATACATACGGCAGTGATGAGTTCTATATGGACACTTCAGAACAAACCTACCTAGACTATAATAGACAACGGT